>JAPUUL010000086.1:0-30208 GCA_029590625.1 Lasiodiplodia mahajangana
ACGGCCTGATGGTATCGCACAGTCTGGTTCACGTGGCGACCCTGGGGGTCAATTAGCGCGCCCCCGGTCGCAACCAAGCTATGCAGCCTGTATACATTGCTTGCATTGCCGTGGCCTTCTACCGTTAGTGCATTTTAAGCTTGGTGGGAGGAATGAGGAGTGAGTTTGAGAACTCACCCAGTGTTCCGTCTTCAGCATAATCTGACTCATCCACGCACACAATTAGACGAGTCACGGCCGCCTGGGCCATGCTTGCGAACTTCGGGCGCTGCTAGGAGGGTGTTTTCGACGTCTGCATGTAACTGTGTCATCGGAAATCAAGACGTTTAGGCAGCAATGAATGAGGGCGTGACGAGCATGATGAGCGAGGGGAAAGCACGGGCAGCTTCTGATTTCTTACCTCAAGGGTCCGTAAAACAAGCTAACGTTGATAAACAGTCTCAGGGTTGCAGAAATCTATATTTAGTGGTAGTATTCGACGCCGTCTCAACCTCGTATTCCTAGATCTACCACTCCTCACAACTAGACCAAGCTCCCCCATCGGTTTCAGCTACCCGGATGGTCCGGTTAAACACTTTCATCGCAGGACGGGTAGATAACGGGGAAGTAAAGGGGGTTCAAGTCAGCTGTAGGCGGATCATCATCGACTCCAACTCCTCGTCGTCGCTTTTCACCCTCAAAACACCAAATAATCCTCTATAACATTCCGAAGCCTCAAACCTACAGCGTTTATTTGTGTACCTAGATAGTTATGGGAGGTGGCGGATTCAGGTGAGCTATGTAGCATTTCCTAATCCCGCTTACTGCTTTTTGCATGCCCATAAATCATTGCCTATTATGGTCTTAGGCATAACTTAGTTCCCGACCGCATACGAGCACAGCCCTGCTAGGCAGACTAGCTTTTTACTACCTAAAAGCAAGCCAGCCAATAATGCGGGGGATGTGGAAAGACTCCGTTCTTGTCTCTAACAAGGATAGTTCACTAATTAGACTCTAGGTCTAAGTCTAGGAAATATCTGAGTTTGACATTTGACGTTCGAATGAAATTTTATCAATCGGACAAGAGATTGATTCATCTTTGTTCCATAACGATTAAGCTAGCTGCTTCCAATTTCTACCGAAAACATTGTTTATCATCTTCCCTGTTAACGTGACGTCTCATACGACACCTTCAAAGCTGCATTAGGTCACGACATCTAGCCCGCAGCCGAAACGGCAAGAAAACGAAAATTTCACGATAGCAAGAGTAGCTTGTGTTGACTATAGGATACAAGTAACCAGATATCGAGTCATTTGTAACTGACTTCAGACGATATCCGCCGCGTGAAGAGCCAAGGACCTGCGTTGCGTAATCATGGCCGTCGTGTAACTTCGCAGATTATGATAGCATCATTAAGCTGCCACGATAACATGCGCTATCGCGACTAAAACTAACCCTACTAACGTCAAGCCGACAATCATCTCATAAGTTTCCAACAGCATATCGGAGATACTCCCCTACCCTCCCCCCAACCACGCCAAGAAGAGATATACTCCATTGAAAAGCTGAAGTCGTGAAAACATGTGTCCAAGACTCAGTCGGATCACAGTCTGTGGCGTCCGCCGCGTGCTAACATCTTATGAGCTCTTGCTTCCAACTCATCCAGCCATATAAAGTCGACATCCATCCAATGCTAATATAACTGCACTATCCGTATTATCAAGTCCAGAAGTGACATATCCAGATAATCCGTAACGAGGAGTCGGATGCTAAATCATAGAGACTGCCACAATTGGTAGCGGGAAATCTGTATTTGACGCACCATTACCATCCTCGTGCAGCGTTGATCTCGTCGATGCCTCTCCTACATGCCTTCGCGTTGTCCAGTGCGTTCGGCATATCTGAATGGATACAGAACAAGAAGGGCTGCCCATTGAAGCCCATTTCAAAAACGTTGCTTTCATTATCAGTTGCCAAGTCTTCCAATCCAATCGACATGGTCCGGAAGTATACGTCATCGGCCGTTGCTAACTTGCTTTCGCTTACTGGCATTAATTTCTTTTGCTTGTTGTATTCAAGGTCGGTGTAGGCCTCCTCGACGAAGACAAGCCCATATTTTTCACACATGGCCTTCTGGTGCTCTGTGCCCTTGGACCCAAAAACTGGCACACCAAAGACCGCACAGGCACGCAGGACGGCATCCATGATATCCAGGTCGCGTTGCATGTAGAAAAACAGCTCTCCGTGCGGCTTGATGTGGCTAAGGGGCACCTCTTCAGCATCCAACATTGCCTTCAACGCGCCGACTTGGTACAGTATCATGGCATACATGTCGTCGGGGTGGACCTCTATTTTCCGTCGTCCAAAACCGAACATGTCTATATTCAGGCGTTACTCGTCGAGTTCTTCATACTTAAAAAAATCGGATCCTGATGTGCCTGACACTTAAGGTGAACGTACCTTGGAGGCCTGGATGAGCCCCAACTTTCACTCCGTACTCCTTTGCGAGCCGAACCGTTTTGAGCATGATGGTAGGATCTCCGGCATGAAACCCGCAGGCGACATTAGCGTAATCTATGACCTTGATGAGCTCCTCGTCGGGCCCCTAGTACCAAAGACATGTCAATTGTAGTTAGCTACGGATTCATATGGGGATTCCAATGGATTACGTTTTTGGGAGATCTTTCATGTTATTGGCATACCATCTTCCACTTCCCAAAACCCTCACCCATGTCGCAATTGAGACTGACTTTCTTCAAGAAGCCCTCCATTTTAACTAATAATGTTCCGGTACGAAGTCAACGTCAGAAAAGAGTAGATAAACGCCTACACACAGAACCATTCCGAAGCAGTTGAATGCGCACACTGCATCGGAGCTCCGATTCACAATCACTTTCGACAGCCATCAACCGGCCAACCCCGCCTTATGTCATCCTAGCTCCTAGCCCGGGTGTTTGACCCGGTGAAGCCGTTATCGGCCCCGGCGCCAATGGCAGGGCATTTTTAGTGGCTGTTATACCTGGGGTATTTCAAGACTTGAGACACAGAGAGTCGGCACGCCTAAAGGGCTGATAACGATATCTACGGTGCTTAGCAACTTCACCCCTTTTTGAAATGATCGCTCAACATTTCTCACCGGATTTTCTATCTACATATAGAGTACCCTTTATGTTGATAAGATAGACACAGAACAAAAAGGCAGGTAGGGACTCGAACCAAATACTCTATAATAACAAGGGTTCAACGTCAATATGGTTGGGGGGCCTAAAAGAAACAAGAGCTGCATTTTCGACTAAGATCCGTGCGCCACCACAAGATCAGTCGCCGAGCGCCTATGTGTCTCAAAGATCTTGAGATAGAGTTGGTCATATTACTAAGAAATAAAAGCGCGTTTCTACGACGACAACGAGGCATTGCGGCATCGCATAGTATACTAGGGGAGGTTTGACCGACCCCACCGCTGCCGGATATCCCCGTTAGGTAGAGATACGGTAGCACACTGTTCTTGGTATCTACATAGATACTACTCTGGCTTCCTTCCCCTCTCCGCCACTCAAACAGCGACTTCTTAGCCCTCATCTCTTACGATTCCGTGTTCCACAACAAAATACATATAATGAATAATCTGCGGTTAGCCACCTTTAGTAAGGTATTAATTGCCAATCGTGGAGAGATCGCGGTGCGATGCATTCGTGCCACGCGGGAGCTGGGCGTTTTAAGCGTTGCCATATACACCCCTTCGGACGCTACATCGCTCCACGTAGCATTGGCCGAAGAAGCTGTGCAGCTATCAGGTGACGGTATCTCGGGATATTTAGATATGTGCGTGCACTCACTCTAACTACTCTTCAAACGTTTGGGGTATTCTGCGTCTTTGAATCTGACTACGCGTGAAAGAGACGGAATCCTTCGAATCTGTCGCGAATTCTCCGTTGACGCCGTGATTCCGGGTTACGGATTTTTGAGTGAAAATGCAACATTCGCACAGAAGGTTATCGATGCCGGCATGGCCTTTGTGGGCCCATCCCCGGAGTCTATGACAGATATGGGCCTGAAACATCGCGCAAGGGAGATAGCGCAATTGGCAAAGGTGCCCATTATCCCGGGAACAAGCCTGCTAAGTTCGGAAGATGAAGCATTAAGTGCAGCGCAGAAACTAGGGTACCCGGTACGAGCCGACACGTGAAATTTCGTAGACCATACACTGAACCAAGACACATAGGTGATGCTCAAGGCGACTGGAGGGGGAGGTGGGATGGGCTTGGAGATCTGTCAATGCGCGGAGGATGTTCAACGTGCTTTCGAGAGAGTCAAAAACAGCGGCGAAAGACTATTCAAGAATTCAGGGGTGCTTCTCGAAAAGTACATACTCCAAAGTCGTCACGTTGAAGTACAAGTCTTTGGCAACGGCAAGGACATCATTCACTTTGGGGAACGAGAATGCAGTATCCAGAGACGGCATCAAAAAGTGCGTGGCCTTCTAAACTCCTTGACGCTAATATCAAATGCTAATTCATCGGATCTTTTGGTCTTCTAGATCATCGAGGAATGCCCCAGCCCTTTTGTTGAAGCTCGTCCAGAGCTTCGACGAAAACTTACGGAAAGTGCAGTTAATTATGCATCAATGCTTAATTATAAATCGGCGGGGACTGTAGAATTCCTCGTTGATGATACGACGGGGGACTTTTTCCTCCTAGAGATGAACACAAGATTGCAAGTGGAGCATGGCATCACAGAACTATGCTATAGCGTCGACCTTGTGGTGTTGATGTTGCGTCAAGCGGACCTTGAAAGAGCAGGGCGAGGTGGGATCCCTTCGGCCGAGCTTCTGGCGTTGCAGAACACAGCTTCTTCCGGTACGGCTATTGAAGCTCGTATTTATGCAGAAGACCCGTATCGCGATTTTGCACCGAGTCCGGGCCTCTTTCAAGAAGTGAGATGGCCCTCGACAAAAGACGCCCGAGTAGATACTTGGATCCAAAGGGGACAAAACGTCACTTCGCACTACGGTAAACAGATCGATTCCTAAACCACTATAGTTCGTGTACTAACAGCTTTAGACCCTCTACTAGCGAAAGTAATAGTTCATGCACCTACTAGAAAGCAAGCAATAGATAAGATGATTCAGGTCTGCTCTTCAGGCGTCGTATTGAAAGGTCCTACCACCCATCAAGACTTCATAGAGGCGATCGTCTCATCTGAGGCATTTGCTGATGGGAACACTTTGACAAACTTTCTTGATACCAGCTTCTCGTATAAGCCATGTGGAATCGATGTCATTTCAGGCGGTTCCTATTCCACCATTCAGGATCTTCCGGCACGTGCCTCAATTGGCTATGGAATCCCTAAGAGCGGCCCAATGGACAGCATATCATCTCGTATTGCTAATATTCTCGTCGGTAACCCCATAGGCACTGAGGTTATAGAGATGACCTTGATTGGGCCTGAGCTGCTTTTCACGTCTTCGTCAAGAATTGCGATTTGCGGCGCTGACTGTGTGGTCACAATTGATAACAAAGAACGACCAATGTGGTCATCACTCTCTATTAAATCGGGCCAAATACTGAGAATTGGGACTGTAACAGGAGCCGGCTGTCGGATGTATCTTGCGGTTAAAGGAGGGTTTCCCAACATTCCATCGGTTTTCGGGTCAAAATCGACGACCCCGAGCTTAAAGTACGGAGGATGCCAAGGGCGGCCACTACAGATGGGAGACTTTTTACATCTTCAGACCCAAGAACTGGCTTTGCCGTTCGAGGTGGAAGATTTCAGATTGCCGCCACATATGATTCCAGACATGAGTGTGGAAGATATCTATGTCCTTCAAGGACCCCACGATTCGGACGACATCATGACGACTGAGGATAGAACGATGCTATATGGCACTAAGTGGAAGGTTGGCTACAATTCTAGTAGATCTGGCGTCCGATTGATAGGGCCAGCACCCCAATGGGCACGGCGTAGCGGCGGGGAGGCTGGCTCCCATCCATCTAATTACTTAGAGTAAGATGCCCCCTTAGACACACCTAGTCAGCCTCCGGATTTCTAATTCAATGGTAGCTACGGTTATCCATCTCCAGGTGGACTGAACTGGGGAGGAGACTCGGCTTGCATCTTTACGGCAGACAGCCCTAATCTTGGGGGTCTAATTTGCTCATCTACGGTGATTTCTGCAGACATGTGGAAATTAGGCCAGCTCAAGCCAGGTGATACGGTCGCCTTGACCCCCGTGTCGCTTGAAAATGCCGTTACGCAGATACAAAGGGTAGAGGCGTACTTGTCCACCATTCACCAGGTTGTCTCCGGCAACATCGCCACCTCCGACATCTTGCCGCGCACTATTCCTCGTGCTGATATTTTGCCGAACGGTGCATTATTGAAAGTGGTTCCATCTCCCAATAAAGATGCGCTGATACCGAAGATCACTTATCGACAGGTAGGATTCTACCAGAGTTTATTTGCAACAAATCGAAGCTCTAACTCGGCCATAGGGCGGGGATAAGTTCCTCTTGGTGGAGATAGGCGAGCAATCCGCTAACATAAGCGTACTTGGCCGTGTGAAGCTCTTGATAGACAAGCTTCAATCACAGGTTGATGTGACACTGCTCCTCACCCCCCCATATCTCGTCGGTAATGATCGAATACGACCCACTCGAGATATCCCAACAACACCTTTTGGATCGAGTCAACGATATCCAGTTGGAAATTGAAACATCAAATAGCCCGCCGATAAGTTGCCGCGAGGTTCGGCTACCTCTCGTCATAGATCACCCAGAAATCGAGGAGTGCATCCAACGATATATGGAGACAACCCGGAACAAGGCGGCATATCTACCAGATAACGTCGAATATATCAGAAGATGCAACGGCCTATCCAATCGTAGCGAGGTATTTGATATGATATTGCAAACAGAATTTGTTGTGCCAGCGGTTGGTTTCTACTGCGGCACGCCAATGTTTTTCCCCCTCGACCCTAAAGGTATTATATGCCAGAAATATAATCCAACTAGAGTTTCCACGCCAGGGGGTACCATAGGCTACGGTGGCCCACTTATGGCCGGCTATTCGATTCAAGCGCCAGGTGGCTACATGATTGCGGCGAGGACCTTGGAGATGTGGGACACTTTCGGCACCAAACCGGGATTTACAGCTGAGCAACCTTGGCTCCTGAAGCCATTTGACAAGGTTAGATTTTTCAAGGTAAGCATCGAAGAGTATGATTCGCTTGCCCTAGACTACTTTGCCAGGAGATACAGATGGCAGATATCGCCATCAACCTTCGACATCCAGGAGGCCTTTGAGGCTATGAATCGAGCTCAGAACGACCCTGATATCATAGAATTCAAGAAGAGACAGCGCGAAGCTCTAGAGGAACAAGAGAAGGTAGAGAATAGACTCTATGCGGAGTGGGTTGCGGAGGTGGGATTGAGTGAAGCTGTGGAAGAAGAGGAAATGGGTGCTCAAGACGACGACACCGTCACTATCTCATCACCGATGGCTGCGAACCTCTGGAAGGTTGAGGTGAAATTAGGTGATGTCATTGAAGAGGGCCAAGTGGTAGCTATATTAGAAGCTATGAAGATGGAAGTGAAAGTGGTTGCCCCGGAAGAAGCGGAAGGGTGTCAGGTTCTCACAATCGCGAAGAAAACACAAACCGTTGTGAACGCCGGTGACGTGTTATTCAGACTATCGAAAACAAACACAAATAGTAAATAGCAATCGACGACTGAAAGGTGTCGAGTATCTGAATGAATTTTTGAGTGGAGGTTTACTGAACTAAGAGACAAACTTATAAGTGGTTATACCTTCACATCCCAACGGGGTTTACCACCCTCTACGTCTCTTATTTACGATGGCGATTGCGCTGTTGATCTAAAGAGGAATGTGGTTGCCATAGGGAATGAGCTTGTCTAGGGCTAGTGGCAGTTAGTATCGTGTAGCCGGCTCGCGTTTTCCGAGTCTTTTGAGTAGATAGGTAGTTGGATATAGCTGGCAGTTGGCTATGATTACTCGGCGGAGCTATTTAGCATAGCTGCAAACGAACTCTTCTCATCTGCAATCTCGTAATTAGTTTAGGCTATCGTAGTGATTACACCTGGCTACTAAATGAGTATATAAGGACTTACTAATTGAGGAATTAGCCTGCACCGTTACGGGGGGTGATAACATTCATTTCACCCTTGATTGCCAACAATGTCGCTGTCTGCCATTAGCACTCACAGCAGTTTGCCCAACAATGCGTTGTTATACTGAATACCTCATAGCATATTACGTCTTATCTATCGCTCACCTATATTGGAGTTGAATACTGTTTCGCTCATTACTAAGTATAAATATCCTAAAAGTCTACTCTAATGGCATAGAATTTCCTTCAAAGCTGAGAATACAACCGGAACCAAGCGAAAGCCAAAACAATAACCAATTCCATTTAGGTACTTTCTCAACTCTACGCAGCCAACAATATGCCTAACACTCCTCCACCACCCAAGCTGCCTCCTGCTCCCTAGCCAAAGTTCGCGACTCTAGTTTCGAACCCGGGGCCCAAAGTACCTCTTCCCAATTCAGGGGGTAGTAGTGGCAGTGGCAGTGGAAATTCCGGCTTTATGAAGAAGTAAAGAAGAATAGACCCTCTCATGGAATATCACCTTGCTTCAAGCCTGCTACTAGCAAAGCTAAATCATAATGGCCGGGCGTAGAGCGGTGATTAGTGGTTCCTCAATAAAATCACCACTCTTCGGGTCTGTTGTATCCTGAATCGGGGAGGGTTCCAAGTCTGGGAGAGGACACAAGGACAAATAGACTAAGGCCTAGGTAACTCCTATACTTCAACACATCTACTATTTCATTGCCACCCTATTGTTATCTAGTATCTTAAGTCTGGAGCTAACCCTCCGACACTCGTCAACAACGGATCGGTGAATGGCGGAACTTGATATCACAGTCACGATTAGCCTAGGCCCTGAGCCTTATAGTCTCTAGCGACTTAATAATACCGAGGGTTGGATGATTTTCTCAAATTCATCATCATATCCTATCGTATCCTATCGTAGCTATAGATCCACAAACGATACATTCGGCCATCTCACCTCGGGGTTAGACGTTGGTTGTGTCTGCAAAGAAGATGCTTATGGGCTAGCGCAAAGGCCATTGGTGCAGATGTAGTCATCTGAGCAGTCATCGTAGGTAGTGCAAGCGCAGCCTTGAAGAAGTATTAGCTATAGGTAATCTACGTTTTGGGGACACTGTGGCGTACCTATGCAATGACCAGCCCAGGAGCAACCAGTCTGGCAACCAGAGCTACCACCGCCACCGCAGTAGCTGGACGGGTTGTTGCTGGCGTAGACATGTCCGGTGTTGCAGGTGCCGGAGCTGAAGAGCGGTGTGGCTGCAGGACAAATTAGTCTGACATCGTAACAATATTGCGTGGTATAAACGGGGCTGAAACTTACTATCAACGGCAAGATTGGTGGCTGGGCTTCTGATGACACTCTGTGCCGCATCAGGGGTGAGTTTATTCTCACAACTAACCTGTGTGCTCCCTCCATTGTTCGAATTGCCCGTGAACACGTCAATCCAAGTAGAGGAGGCTTAGAACGATATCACTAGTCAGTAACTCTATTCTCCCTTGCATTTCCCAGCACTCAACAAGATACGGGGAAGATACTCACTGCACCCTGCGCAAATGTCCTCATTGCGCACATACTTCTTCAGGTAGGGCACATAGAAGATTTCGCACTTCGCGTACGAGCCTCCTTCCTTGGACGCGACGGTGAGGGGGTCGCTGTACGTGCCTGTACCACCCGCACGGAAGCCACGAGAACCGCAGCTGTATGCGATAGCGTCCGATCCGGCTGGGTCGTTGTCTGGAACTCCGTAGAACGTGACTTTCACATTATTGGTTATGGAGCAGGCGGTCGCCACGCCAGCAAGAAGAGAGAGGTAGGCTACAGAACGCATCGTGACGGGGGGCTGTTATGGTATTGGCGCGGAAAGCGGATGAAAGGAAAGCAATTGGGACTTATGTGCAGAATCAGTTGTGAGTAGCTTGATATCAACTTCGGTAATAACTCGAGGAAGAGTCGTGGCTATATATATGCCTATGTCGCATCGCGTAGGACCACAACAGGAATAAACCGTATGTTGCAATCTGACTAAATTATTCGAACGCTTTAGGAAGGACGAAGATCACCAGTTGCCCTTAACAATGTGGTTTCATCAACTTGCATCAATATTAAACACTTTTTTTCTCTCATCAGCTACTGACGCCAGCATCATGCAAGTGTAATACGGGTTGTCGAGGTACTTGTACGAAAGCACACTCGAGCTAGCTGCGGCTGACCCCTTTTTGCTGTGGTCAGCAGGATCAGATGTTCTCACAGTGCTAGACCGAAAAATCGCCTTCCTGTCCTGGATTGGACGGTGCTACGTTGGCCACGCATAATTGGAGTCCGACGACGAGTGAAATTTGGAACGTCAACACATCAAGCACGGTCTACGTGCATAGAGCGAGAATTCGAGTCGCCTATTAATTGCTTATTCGCAGCATCGTCTAAGCCGGAGTTGTTGAGACGTTATTGTATTTCGCTATGCCATAAATCTTTTAAGGACACTACGCCAATTTTATGGGATTCGGAAACCCACCTACGCAAGTGCTAAGGAGTATCCATGGATACCTAACCCATTCTGGCAGGAGGACCGCTATTCACAATTAATTAGTTTTTATAATTGGCTTAACAGCGAGAATAATCAAAAAAGGGCCTGGCCGGGATCACTAACAGCCAACGCCACCGACAATTGACCTCCCTTCCGCTTCTCTCCTCCTACGTTTCTTGCTTTAGACGACTACCGAGCCCGACAACAGCATACGCAGCTGAACCGTCGCTGTGAGCCGTGATGAGCGCCATGAATTATCTGCGACAGAAGCAGCAGGTTTTTGAGGATAAACGAGCAGCACTAGTGCGATTTGACGATCTTTATAGCTGGGTATGTGTAGCTAAATGATCATAGATCACGGCTTTTCCTCCTTGCTATATGAATATCCATGCTGGTTCATCAACACGTGCTTCTCGTATGCACTGCATAGCTTCTACAGTTCGTCGAACACTTATGCGCCTTTGAAACGGGTTGGTCTCTTTAATTATTAGTTGGCTCGCGATGCCATAGAGGCAGCGGCAGGATTAGGGATCCTTGCACAGAATGAGCTACATTTCTAACAGGCCTTCACCAAAAAAGGTATAGGTATGTAGTAAACTATCACAGTCTGTACTCGATGATGCCAAAGTTGACTTATTGTTATTGCACAAGGAGGGAAATTCTATCTACCTAGCTAGATTCTAGTTTGTTAGCTTATATAGGGCCCCTTGGGGCCCGTCCAGCCCTCTCTTCGGCTTAGTTCTGTGACATAAACTTTGAGATTCGACCTAAATAATGCGGTATTCTAAAATAGACATCACGCGACAGGCCCCCTAAACTCGATAAACTACTTACATATTGAGGCTCAATGTTTTAAACAGCCCGCATCAAACAATATTACATCCGCCGATGGGACGATCCGCCCCCCTCGGTAGATGAACTCAGCCTGTTGCTATGAGCACCTTGACTGTTTCGAACCTCTTCAAGTATCTCGTGCAATTTATCAACCAGAATGTTGGCGGAAATCCTGTTAGTTTCCTCGACCGCCAAAAGATCGTGATAAACAATATAGGTCAGCTTAGGAACCCAGACGTACAACCGGGAATCGGGGTGTTGTCGAATCCATTTCAGACGCCATTTTACTTGATCGTGGGGCTGAAAACTGGCTTTTCTCCACAACCATCCTTTCTCCTGGTGAAATTGAGATTCTCGAGTCCAGTCTGTAACTCTCGCCTCTCGAAAAAGCTCAACCTCCTTATTTCCACCAAGTACCCAAACGATACATTCCAGGAAGACACAGCCGAGCGACCACATATCGCTCTCGCGGGTCGGTTCCAAATCTCGATCCCCTCTTTGGTATTCCAGTTCCGGGGCAACATATTCGAGTCTGCGTCTTCTTGTCTCAGGCGTCTCAGGCCCCCTCAGCCGACTACCCCTCACTTTGTTGTGATAACTTGCCATACCAGGGTCAGAGATGCACAACGTACCCAGATGATCCTCTTTTACCTTGTCCAGGAATAGTAGAATATTTTCCGGTAGAATATGTCCATGTACGCTACCTCTCAATCCCGCCCCGCCCGGATAATGCAATTCTTTAAGGGCCGTAGATATCCCCACCATTTGCTCCAGAACCCAAGCAACCATTGGGCCTGATCGCCGTTCGGTATTGTTCGCCCAAAAGTTTCGTAGATTTCCACCATCTGCCCAAGGAAGTATGAAAAAGTATTCCGATCTTCTTCGAAATGAAGCAACGAGTTTGGTAAGGTGGTCGTGTTGAAGCCGCATCGTCTGGTGCAATTCGTCCAACTCCTGCTGAAACTCAGTTTCCTTGTAGGAAAATATCCGTTTAAGAGCTAGGTGAGGGTTTTTCTCTTCAGTCTTAAAAGTATTAGCAGGTTGGGTTACGGACTGTTGGATCTAGGGAAAGCTTACTAATGCCTCGTCGAGCTTAAGATGCGCCCTGTGTATTTTGATCTTAGAGACCCTAGCATGGGTGCTTGCTGTAATGTATTCATATCCGATAAACGGCAAAATGATTCCCTTGTCAAGATCACTGTGTTCGGCATTCCCAAATGAAGGAGAAAGGACTTTCCACTGATCTTGACAGAATTGAAAACAATCTAGCTTTGCAAGAAATCGTTCGAATGTCTTCGTAGGACTGTTGGTTTCTCTAGAGTTTGCGTCTCCATTTATAGATTTAAACGTATTTTTAGCCGCGTCGAATTCTACAGGCAGATGCTTGTCCGAGAGACCACTAGCGCGCAGTGCGGAGAGGGTGTCATTTGTGAGGATGCACCTTCCAGCGAGAATGGCTATGATCTTGACTAATTGTTCGAATGGGAAATCTGAGCTGATATGGCAGAATTTTTCGACTCTCTCGCGTAGGATTCGCCCTTGGAACCAAGAATTAGGCAAGAATGAAGGACCATCAATAGCACTATCCCTCTTAGCCTCAGCTAAATCATCCGCTAGGGAATCCTCGAGGGTTAATTCCGACTCCAGGTCTACTAACGTTGATGTTTCGCTGCCCATGGCGGGCCATGTACAAGAATGCAAGTGGGTAATGTCGTTGGCTTTGTGAAACAGAGACGATTTATTTGGATTAATAATAGGGCAAAGTCTCGTAGAAATTGACACATGGATAAAAGCTATGATATACGACCCCCCGACTTTAGGAGGAAGGGGGGAATGGGGCTATGCGACGCCACCCAACTGAAACAAAACATTTTGAATTATAGGGCTACCAATAGGAGGCAACCCCTAGGAATCCTTTGGGTTCCCTAGGGCACGGACCCTCGAGACGTTAACAGAATTACCAGTCAGAATGGGCCCCCAGTCCGAGCTCT
This sequence comes from Lasiodiplodia mahajangana, assembly GCA_029590625.1. Classification (NCBI taxonomy): domain Eukaryota; kingdom Fungi; phylum Ascomycota; class Dothideomycetes; order Botryosphaeriales; family Botryosphaeriaceae; genus Lasiodiplodia; species Lasiodiplodia mahajangana. Next base: position 13,459 of record JAPUUL010000086.1, read on the forward strand.
AACTATTTAGTTCTGTCGAGTATATGACTCTAACAAACCTAGAAGTCACACTATAGGAAGAGTAATATTCCCCGAAGACCCCGAGAATATTCTATGCCAACATCTATCTAACGGGATCACCTGGGGCAGTGAGGCGCGTGAAACTTGGCAACGTTGTCTTACTATGATGTACCACGCTTTCTTCTTGACCACCTATGCGGGCATCTGAAGGCCCAAGAATATTTATTCCACCATTATTCTCCCAGACTTTCAACTTGACCAATCAGAATCCGAGGTGTCAGGACCTGACCGAATTTCTAGGCTAGGCGAAGATTCGGGACTTGGTGAGTCTTCTTCACTCCCGCTCTTTAAATTGAGCTCGTATTCCGGCCCGGGATTTTACCTACTCTATAACNTTTTTTTTATTCGAATCCGAACCTGTCTCGTAGTCCCAGGTGTTGCGTGTATCCTCGGCATCACACAGAGCTCTCTCCCTGATGTGTGTAGCAACCCCTATATAAATAACTGCAAACGGTCAAGGTTTTCCACCTTATCAACTTTCTACTTTTGGTAGTGTTGTGGATTAGCGTTGCAGTTCTGTTCCGTAAAAATATGTCTGTACTGGCGAGTCGGAGTTCACGGCGCGAGAATCCTCGGCTAGGTTCTTTCAAAGATATGTATTAGGTTAGGACATGCGGTTCTCTATAGGCGAATAACATACCCAGCTTTACCTTTCTGGCTAGCCACTGCCGCATCCGTATAAATAGTTCTTTCTCGCCTTTCACTCCGAGATTCAAACCCATAACAAGTTCCTCTTTCGATTTATGACATAGCTAGACTCATCGCCCTAGCAGGTACGAGATAGTTGCTACGGTATCACCACGATATTAGAAAGAAATGATTTTATTAGAGTGCGTTATGAGGTAGGGGACTTATATATCTTACCCACTGCTATGGTGGTGTCTATTACGTACGAGGCAGAACTAATAAGTATGTTATAAGGGAGTAACCCAGCGGTCGGCCCCGCCCTCCATTTATATATAGTGCCGACAAATAACTAAGCGCTACGGACCTCATATATCATATCGAAAGTCCGGATTCTCTTTATCAGTCAAGTCCTCAAATGCATGCAAATGCTCGACAGTGCTGTCTCCCCTTGTGGCTGCCGCCGTCTCCTTCGCCTTATTACGCTGAACAATAAGCACACGTGTAGCAACCAATACAATATTAAATAGACCATATAGGACGAAGTGGGCGGTGAAGCCATTCTTATAACGCGGTGCATCAGGCTGCTGGAAGATCTGAGGCGCAGACAAGTTACCCACAGCCCAAAAGATGAAGTTTACAGACAGAGATGTCGTCTTCTTAGTGCGCCCAGCGATGTTTCGTGAGATAAGCGAAAAGCTGAGGTTGCCTTGTGCCAGAAAGAACTGAGTGGCGTAGAACGCTATAAGAAGGCCGACCTTATTAGTGCTAGTAGGAGGAATAGCAAATATGACAGCGGTGCCAGCAATAGCAGGCCTGTGTCCTTTGTCAGTAACTATCGCAGCCTGATAAACACTATCGGATATACTTACAGGCACCAGATGTGCATGATAAGTGTGGTGTTCTTAGACCAAGTCGCACACCACGCTGCGCCGACGATGACGAAGATATTGACGGCGCCCTGGGCGATGTTAAGCAGCTGAGTTTGCAAGTAGCTAAAGCCAAATGAGGATATGATCAGGTTGGAGAAGACACCGAGGCCGCCGATGATGAGAGTTGAGGTTAGGGAGAGCAGTGCGTAGCACCAGACAACCGGATCCGTAAGCGCTTCGATCATCTGGTACCGTTTCCAGGTCCTATTCTCGATGCCTGTTTCGTTTGCACGAACACGCTCGGCCATTAAGCGTTTCTGTTCGTGTGTGAAGCATTTGGCCTTGATGGGGGAGTCTGGTAGCCACCAGGCAATGAACACTGACCAGATGACGGTTGCAAGGCCCAGCAGCAAGAAGAGAAGCTGCCAAGACTTGAAAACGCCTCCCTTGAAATGAGAGACCCCCCAGGCAATGATGCCTCCCACCATCAGCTGTACACCAGACATGCAATACCAAAGGGAGAGCAGCACGACCTGTTCTTTTCTAGTATACCACATGCTCGTTAGAATGACAAACGCCGGCTGAACGCATGATTCGAAAATGCCGAGTAGCAGCCTGCCAACCAGGAGGCCAGGGAAGTTGTTGGCAGCTGCCGCAGTGCTAACTACGGCTCCCCACAGGAAGATATTCGCGGCAAGGTATTTACCGACGGGCAGCTTTTGGAGCAGATAGTTAGTAGGATATTCTCCTACCAGCACTCCGAGATACAGAGCCGTACCCAGCCAGTTGAACTGTGACCCCACGAGATGTGCGTCTTCCCGGATGCCTTGAACAGAAGCAAAACCGATCGTCCCCTTGTCTAGAGATTGGCAGAAATATGTACCGAGCATGCAGACTAGGACCCGTTTATTGATTGCCCAAAAGAGCTTTTTGTTTGTCTCGTCATCAATCTGGATTGGCGACTCAGTAGCGTACGACGATAGCTAGGTGCAAGTCAATATCGGCATAGGAGAGACGGAGTCTATGTGGATGTTTAACATACCTCATCGCCTTTTTCAGCATCGATGCCATCCCTCTTTTGCCCCTGCATCACAGATGTCGGAGTGGCCGGCTCGTGATGCACCGAGTAGGCCGTGTCGGTCTCGTGTTTATCCATGCTGGAAATCACGAATATTGACTAAGTGTATGATTGATGCCGAGATATGGAGGGTTCATAAGCCAGAAGGGTATCTGATTCTGTGCTATCGAGAAGCCGATAGAAACAGAAGAGTATCATATGCGCCAGTATTAATAGTTCGCCCCAAGACGGGGTTATCTTAGCATGCTTGGGCTGGACGACAGCCTCAACGTTGGCTGGATGCGTCTAAACTGAGGACATAGAAGAGAACGCTTCAAGTTCCAGGCCCACGCCGGCTCCCCCCGGAGCGTCTGATCTCTCATAATCCAATCCCCGTGGGGTTGAGAAGTAGTAAGATCAAGAGGTGCTTCCGGGTGCCCCTCCGAGACATAGCCCGGAGACCGGACCCCATACTCGTCATCCTGAATAACGCTAGGGAGCTTGAAAAGAAAAGTTGGGGTAGGTCGTCTCCTCAGTATAAATTGGGGGGGCGCCTTGGGGATAATGGGAAACCTTGCCTGTCTCAGCACTAGTTGGAATGGGCCATAACAGCTTCTGATTTGCTCGCATGTTGCGGATCTGACCAAGACGCAGAACGTGCGTCAACGAAATCCGGGGAAAAGCGGTTGACAGGGGCGGCGGGCTGCCAAGCAAGCGATCACTTGATTAAGCACGTAGCCCCAGTCTCGTGCTTGCAAACGTAACCCTAGCGGCGTTGGAATCCTTCGAAAACGTTGTAGGTACCTAGCTCCTTAGCTTCTGTACTATGTAAAGTAAAGTCCTCTAGAGCTCCGCGCCAGTCTAAATCTTCCTCCTCCTACCTGATTCCATGCTCATCACTGAGTCTCGTAGCTAGTTGGGAGATCAATTTGAAGATGGCCCATCGTGAAAGCGAGTCTGAAGATGACACATACGAGGATGAAGCCGACGAAGACCATGGTCGGCGGCCGGAGAAGACGGTTGGAAGTAGAACCGATGATGGTCCGGTAGGTGCCCCGCACAATCGATCAACCATCACAGACAGCACTTTACAATACACCCAGTCTCAATAAGCCCGTCCCCTATTCCGGCTAACGTGTCACTATCGAGTCAATTTCAAGGCCTGTCAATCATGTAGACGTAAAAAAGCGAAGTGTTCCCGAACACAGCCCTGCTCGCATTGTGAAAGACAGAGTGAGTACCGAAATTCGGATCGGGACGAGCAGAGGCTGACACATGCTTTAAGACCTGCAGTGTGTGTATGATGAAAGAAAGGCAAGCAAGCCTGGGATGCGCACCGGCGCCATTGAACAGCTCAATCAGAGACTCAGTAAGCTTGCAGAAATCACTGTGATGGATGCAGACCGCTTATTCAGCATATTCGGCACCTAGCGACATTAGAGAACATGTTCCTAGGGCAAGGCCTTCTATGGCAGCAGCTCTGGTCACGCCCCGGAATGCAGGAGACAGCGCCGCCCACTCCAGATACTCCAGACACTTTAGAAGCACGCACTGCGCAGCTCCGACAATCCCTCGTGGCCACACAGCGCGACGGAGGTCGTCTAGGGTCCCTAGATCCAGAACAGCTTCGGGCGGCTAAACGCCGAAGGACAAGCCACGCTCGAGAAAGCAGTGGCGCTGAGAGTCTTCGTGACCTGGACGTCGATGACTTTCACCTGCCCAGCGATCTAGAGGACTCTTTAGTAGAAATCTACTTTGCTCGTATACACCCCTGGATTCCGGTATTACATGTGACTCGGTTCAGACAGGCACTGCGTATTCCCCCAGAGCGCACGCGATTGAAAATCGTATTGCGCGCTATCGTATCGCTCTGTGCGCGCTTTTCGAACGACCCTAGACTTGGCGATGAGATTGCGCGCGCCAAACTAATTAAGACCTGTCGAGGTGCGGTCATATTAGGAAGCGTAGAATCATTATCGGTCGAGAACCTCCAGGCACTCACGATTTGTGCGTTTGATACGGTATGCGCACAGCTCTGTAGCTGTATCAAATCTGTTCTAACAACGGCGTTAGATCGGCAGCGGCCGGGGCCCCTCGGCTTGGTCGATCGTTGGCAGCATGGCTCGGACGATTGAGTATTTGCAATTAAGCATCGAAGAAACCGACAACCAGCGTTCTCCAAGGCAATCCCAAGTTCTTATCGAGCGCGTAACATTTCTGCCTCCCAGCCAGACATGGGTAGAGGCAGAAGGGAGGCGGCGCCTTTTTTGGAACGTATTCCTCATGGACCGGCTCTGCAGTGTGGCGACTGGGTGGAATGTCTCTTTAAAGAGTCGCGAGGTCAAACGGAGATTGCCTTGCGAAGGTAAGATCTGGGAACGGGGCGAATCTCCTTTGGACAAGACTCCGTATCTCGGAGTATCCGACCAGTACAGCGAGCTTGATGGCGGCACTGTAGGTGCTTCTCCTGAGCATGAGAACACAGAGTTCCTGGGAGGCTTCGCCTACTGCATCGAGGCAACGGAAAGCCTGAGCCTCGTAACGTCGTTCTTCCTCCATCAATCTGTAGACGTAACCAGCGCGCATGAGATACAGCACTGGCTATTACGCTTCAAAAAGCTCGACCTTCGGCTAGTTCAGTGAGTGGTAAGGATCATTCTTCGAGTAACTACTAACATGTGTGCTAGATGGAAGCTGTTCCTCCCCGAAAAGTGGCAGCAAGCGTGTGCACTCAACGAAGACGGCATCATGGACCCAAACCTAACCTTAGCGCACATCACACATAACACGGCTGTCGTGATACTCCATCAGTCCATCGCATACCCTCTCCCTGATTGGCGAACGATACCCATCCGGTTGCCGACTGTATCTAGCGCAGAGACCTGTTTGGCAGCAGCAAGAGAGGTCGCTATCATTGCGCACAATTTCCTCCGGGGCGGCGATTTCTTAACGAATCCGCAGTTCGCGTTCTGCCTTTTCATCTGTGGCAGGATGCTTTTGGCACATTCGGGATACTATCGGATCGATCTCGATACTGCTTTCGACTCGCTGATACGGAGCTTACAGGAGATTTCGCAAAGGTGGGAAGGGCCTTTCGCCTCTTCGAAGTCTAGCTGTGCGAGCAATTTGGCTGCAAAGTTTGCGCAGAGGTTGTTAGAAGCTAGGCAATTGGGACCGAACTCTCTAGATATCCGGCAGCCGGCCTTTTCCAAAAATACGGCCGGATCGTTCTCAGGACCGCCCTCCCAAGAAGGAATATCTGAGATCGCGTCACTTCAACAAGATGAAGGGCAATCAACTCAATCTTTCACTCATCACGGCAATCAGGGCCCCATACCCTATTACGGGAGTCATATGGAACAGCAAGCTTCCCCTGACAGTATTTCGCTGGCTTTCCCGCCTCTTCCTAGCGCATTCCAAGTGCCCAGCGACTTAGCAGGAAGTATGCAATCACCTGAATTCCACGACTTTCAACAGTTATCAAGTAGGCCATCGCGGGGTTTCGGACAGGGGGCTCAGGAAGCAGAGGCATTTAGTTCATCCTTGGAATTGAGCTTCCTGCCGAACGAGAGAATTAGCGTCTATTCTATGCTACCATCTACTGATGCGCCTCAGGGCAGCAGTTGAATAAACTATCAGGAGCTAGCACACTATAAGGCTCTACATCTACAATTTCCCACGCTGAACCTAACGTCTCTTATCATTAATGGAGGACTATAGAAGGCTATTAGTACAAGCCATGTCCTACTAGGAATTGCACCTTCCAAGAAACTTTTATATTTCGGCATCGCATTAATGGTTCAAGGGAAAGGGTCGCTGTGATAAGGTGGGAGACTATGGTTAAACCGACTATGTGAATGGCCGTTATACTATACTCTTACCTAATTAAACTATCACGATAGCTAAAAGTATCGTTTCAAGCTTTAGCTTACAGGCTGTATAGACGTCGGTATTAGCTCCCTCCCGTATACTTAGGCAGTGATAAGTTTTACAGCTCGGCACCGCCCCTCCCTGCGGCTCCTGACATTAAAGTAATGAGTGGTCTAATTTCGTGTTATATATACGTTACTAGAATCTTCCGTTGGAACCACATATCTAGATTATTGTTTTGCTACCGTACCGAATTCAACGCTGGCATCGGATTCGAGCTGTTTAGACTAGGGTGTGGTATTGTTGCCCTTAGGAAGACGGCCAATTGAGTTTTATCCTCATTTCCCTTTTCGGCTCCCAATACTACGATGATATAGTCGGATCCTTTGTGTTTATTCTAGCACTTGGAGGCTTCGTACGAATGTTACTTGGTAATAAAGTTGCTTTAGTTTTCTTATGAACTTTTGTTAACGCTAGGCTGGCTTAGTGAATTTAGGGCGCTGGATCAGTAGGAGGTAGGTCAAACTGACTTGGCTGAGATGGCTGAGCCGGCTGAGCTGGTTAGGCTTAAATAAATGAGTTAAATGATTGGATTCTGATCGGTCGGTGAGACAATTTATTCAGCTAGATCAATAGGTCGGCAGGTCAGCAGGTCAGTCAGGTTGTTGGCTTAGCTAGGTGCGGCTAAGGCCCAGTTGGCTGCAGTCAGTCCAGCCAAGTAAATAGGCTAATGGGTAAGTTGAGTCAGTCAGTGGGATAGATCTATAACTTGATTGATCCTTTTATTTATACCTATAATTTACAGCGTCGTTGGGTACGACTGATAATGCTACTGCTGGGCAGTGTTCTTTGAATACATAGTCCGCCCGTGCCAAAGGCAGAGGTCCTCATTCTACGTTCTAATATGCTCTATTCTGGAAACAGAAATTAGAGCCAAAACTACGCAATTCGCCGACCAGATCACCCGAGAATATAAAGCCGTTGAATGGTGTCGCTTATACTGAGCTGAATATCCCTTACACCACTCAGCCAGAGGGGCGGCATTTTCTTTTGTGGCTGAATCTTGGCATTTGCCACAGCTGAATCATCCCGTTCTTGCTGCTTCTATACTCTGGGGCACGTTTTCTTCTATAGTCAGGCGTCTATCGATACCTACTTATCTAGGATAACTGAACATTGCGAGGCTGTCTCTTAATGTGTGTCTCTCTTTCTACCTAGGTCTTAAGGTATAATGAAAAGGAGATATGTACGGGTAGCATATGCTGCCCTTATTTTGATGCATGCTCTACCCATTCTCCGACGCAATCAACCTTCACGATGAGTTACAGTAGCCTGAGCCAATACAATGGCACTTATCCCCAGGGTTATGGCGGGCCTCTCCACACCAAAACGAAACACGCCGAAGCCAGTCAGTTTAATCCTCAAGATGCTCAGGATTTACCTGCATCAACAACAGGAGCCTCGGGCGCTGTCCGTATACGCGGCGCTAAGACGGGAATATGCACTGCTTTCCTAATAATCATATTACCCTTGACCGCCTTCGTCGCGCTCCTCCTGGGCCTCGTTCACCATTATCGCGTCGAAGGAGGTGATGCTATGTCTCCAAACCTCGGACCTGGCACTAAGGACCAGGCGGGAGTCATCTATGTCGACTTTAGCGCGACAATTCTTACCACCGTGGCGTCGTGGTCTAGCACGGCGGCCCCGTTGCTACTTACGTTCGTCATCTCGTTATCCTCGTTCCCTGCCGCCCGAAAGCTGCTCGAGGCGAGCCGATCCCCGGGGGGATCCGAGTTACCGACTCCATTCCAGTTCTCGCTCATGCTCGCGACATTGGAGAAACCTGGGCCATCAACGTTGTGGGAGCTGCTGAAATACAGATTTTCGTGGAAAAGCCGGGGCTCCCAAGGACCTGCAATGGGATTCTTAACTGCGGTGTTATACATCAGTCTGTTTGTCAGGTGATACCTACCCTTCCAGCTCGTGATCTGTGCCGTTGGGGTTGTGACTTACATGTGTGCAGCACACTTATCTTCGTGACCGATACTTGGCTCCATTTCACAACCGAGACGGTCGCTTTCACACAGATTTCCCCCCTTACGACTATACCGAATACAAGTTTTGACCTGATCAACGATACCATGCAGCAATGTTACAATGTGAGCTACCCTGCCTATGGAGAGTTGATTGCTGCTACGAGTTTCCAAGCGTGCACACTTAATCCAGCAGCTGCCAACACTTTCTTGTCTGGCAATCTTGGCATCCCACTGCTATCGAATTCGTCGATGGATGGCGAAGTGAAAACGCACATCGACAAGAACGGGACAAGCTTCGCCTACCTAGGCGTTCCAGCGCGGCCTGATCTTTCTAACGTCGACTTTTCTGCGCACACTTGGGCACTCTCCTCGTCTTGCACGCCCATCACAAAAGATTGTATCACCGAGATTATCGGACCGGAAGCCCAGTACAACTGCTCTTCCATCGCGTTTGAAGGCGACATTGCCACCAACTCCATGAACCAGATTGCCATGCAATATTACGGCGGTGCTGCTATGAGTGACCCGGTGCAATGGAATGTGAGCGTCGGCAATCCGTACTATTACGCCGCTATAGCTAGCGTGAATCAGAACACCGGACACAAGAGGGCTTTTGAACAGGACCCGGGAATCGCAATAGGACTTCATGGCGCTACTATTATTACAGTGGCCTGCAGCACCACGGTCTGGGACGTCGAGTACACGTCCATCAACGGGAGCATTGCGCGGTTTATGACATCGCCGAGTAACGCGTCCATGGCGAATCTTATGCTGGGAACCCAGTCCTATACTCACGTGGCCGACGCATTCCTGACGCAGTCATTTAGCACCGGGGCCTGGCTCGGAAACTCGTCGCAAGATATAGCGGACAGCTTCGCTAACGAGTATAGCCTTGCGGCATTGTCCCTCGGTGGGAGTGCCATGACTCCTAGCCTGGCGAACGAAGCGCAATCTCGAACGGAGATACTAGTGGCGAGGGTGCCTCTGGCGCCCCTATATGCACTGGTAGCGTCAAATTTGCTTCTTTTCATTATGGGGTTAGTCTTGACGATCTGGGCTATTGGTACAGCCCGCGACGATGTCAGAGAGGTCCAGGCCAGGCTAGGCGTCGTTGGTTTGGTGGGTAGCTACTTTGAGGGTGAGGCGGCTCAGCATCCGGTCAGAGATATCGAGGACATATTCGGGGAGAAGAGTGGTTCGGGTGAGAGGAAAGTAGGGATTTTCAAGACGCCGTTGGGAGGATGGATTCTTCGTACTAGGAGCTCCTAAGACAGTCTAGTTAGCAGATAGGTAGACAAGTTGGGTGGCTAGGTAGGCAGGTCGGGCGGATCAGTAGGCGCGGGCTAGGTAGGTTGAATAGAGGTTATTCTTATACTCTCAATGTCATTGTAGACGTGTTGAAACAACATACTGATTCTAGAGCTTCCAGTGAGTTCATGGCGGGTCCCTAAATCCGATTTTTAAGCAGCGAAAGTACTTACTCGTATGAAACACTGTCCAGTTTATAGGAGGTCTACACATCAACTGAGGGTAGCCTCCCCTGTGCACTCAGACAAAGAAATCATCCACAAAGTACTTCGTTGCGCTTGAACTATCGTACCGACTAAAACTACAGCACTATACTACCGCTAACTACTACTAGGTATTACAACTAAAATAACTTTACTAATATTAGTCCTATATTAGTGCAATTAACATTAGTTAATCAGTTATTTTAAAAGCTTTTAAAATAGAACGTTTTGCGCCCGAAAAGAATTAATATCGGTCGAGTTATTTTAGTTAGAAGGTCTATGGCAGTGGTACTGGTGGCTGCGGAGGGCCATACGCACATTATCCGCAAAACAATTTCTACCTCCAAACAGGTCAAGTAGGCCAGCCAAGTCAGGTCAATTAAACCGGTTAGATCAGTAAATAAGTTACTTAAATTAATTTGATCGACTAAATTTATTATAAGTAGGTCTAGTAAGTTAAGTAGGTTAAATTAAGCAGGTTAAACAGGTCAAGCAGGTCAAGCAGGCCAAGCAGGTTAAGTAGGTAGGTCAGGTAGGTAGGTCAAAGTAGCCGGGGGCCACCCCACTAAGCAGACCTAACCTACCAATATAAGCTACCAGGACTAAAACTACCTTAAAGTCTTATACCCTTTTGCAGTTAAAACTGTAGCTTAAATACAGTAGTTTATAGTTATAAGCATTAACACTTATAAATCTAATCAATTAAATTAATTTAAGTAGCTTATTTACTAATCTAACCAGTTTAATTAACCTAACTTAGCTGGCCTACTTAACCTGTTTGGAGGTAGAAATCGTTTTGCGGATAATGTGCGTATGGCCCACCGTCGGTGGCTGCAGTGTGGCGCTCTGTGTGGCGCGTAAGTACTCTGTGGATGATTGCACGGGACTCCCAGGTAAGCAGGAGGGTTGATCTGATCACTCAGTTAAGTGTGAGTTACGAGGCCTGGCGGCGCGCTATGCGAGCCGGTCCTAACTGGGACTTTGGCTAACTGCCTATACTACATTAAGAAAGACACTAATCAGAGCCCAACAAGATCCTCCCGTCCGCCTCTAAGGCCCCTCCCGTCCTTGAGACCTGGTATAGTGCGCCTTTGGATCGAACGTAGCATAAAAATGAAGACCGGCCACCGCCTCTGAGCCCGAGGGACCGTGGGTGTGTTTAAAAAATTGCTGACTGCTACTAAAAACCACTCCTCTCGTAGGAGGTAGAAAAGTGAGCTGACGAGGGAAAACCCCAGTCGTGTCGAACCCTGACAAAGGACCCTTTACAAGGGCCCCCTGTTAGGACTCGGTCTGGTGCTAACCTTTTTTTAGAATAATACCGTTCATATAGGCTATTGACTCTGTTCATCATTTTCAGGGGCAGTCTCATACAATATTGGCGTCTTCCTTACGGGTTCAAAACGTGTCTTAGTACTCGACTGTGTACTGATTAATTTTGGTCACTCAGTCGGGTAGTCGCCGCACCCAAGTTCGGAAGCTGTATACCAAATAAGGAGCGCCTTAACGCACGTCTTACCTAAGTATCTAGACTTGTTATACACCGAATAGGGGTCGCACAACTCGATACAACGGGTTTTATCTTGTCCATCCTATCAATTAGTGCGTCTCTATCCTCCCCCGATCACTACGTGAGACAAAATACCTAGATTTCCATAGCGTTAATTAATGGCAGTTTCAGTGTCAATTGGGCTTCACACAAACTTAAAGTCTCTACCATCTAGGCGCATACAGTGTTGACCCTGTCCCTGGGGTTCTCGACAGGCAAATGTGTCAGGATCTGTCACGTATAGGTGGGCCTGAACAGATCCCTACTACGAAGGGCCTTGGATAAACCATCGTCCGACCGATCCTTCTGTATATATATGTGATTATTTTACACCATTCTTTCGTGATTAGAATCGAACAAGATGATCATCTGAATAGTACTATGCGTGATCACAACTGGAGAGTACTCTAGTCCACTCCCTCTCATTGATCGTGACTCCACACCTCCGAGAGAGGATCTCTATCCGGTACATATTGGCCTATGTTGTGCGACAGTGTTTCAATACCTTTATAAGCTACCTTCGACTTTTTTACCCGACTACCCTTCGTTCTAAGATCGTAACAACAGGCATTCTTATCACTCCCTTATGAATATTACCAAGATGACGTCTTCAGACCAACATACTGTATACCATCATCACCCACTCGTCAAAGGCCGTGGCCAGTTTCGGGTTTTTATTTTACACTCGACAGCAGACACCCCACGTGATCATAGAATCCACGGATCTCTCCTAGTATCGACTCTTGATCGTGAGAAAAACAACTTCGAGGCGTTATCATATGTTTGGGGGAGCCCGGGCTTGCCCAAGGCAGTTGCCATTATCGACAATGTCCCAGTAACGATACCTATTAATCTGGCCGCTTTCCTTGGCTACCTGAGGAGATCTCGTGAATCGATGCGACTATGGGCTGATAGCATATGCATTAATCAAGCGGACAACGACGAAAAGTCTGATCAAGTTGCATTGATGGCCAATATTTTTGAGTCGTGTTCGAGAGTCAACGTCTGGCTTCCGAGCCCGGATAAAATAATCGACCGGCAATTACAAGATGAGAAGATTCTACAGTTAGGCGGCTTATTATCTTTCATGACGAGGGAGCATGTTGACGATATACCTGGCTACACTCGCAACGAGAAAACTAAACAACTTATTTTTGAGGAAACAGAAGAATTCTGCACGCTATGGGCCGGCTTTCTCCTTATGGCAGAGAGTGTTTGGTGGACTAGAGCCTGGACGGCTCAAGAGATGTTTCTTCCTCCTCAAGTTATCTTCCATCATAATGCTGCAGAGCCCTGCGACATAGACCTTGTCCTCCGCGCTATGGAATGTAACGCCGATCGTTACCGTAGGTGTCCACCTTGTTCTATAGAAACCCTAGAGGGATTCCCTACCCATAAGGCGAGAATCATCTCGCAATTCCTCCATCAAGTCGCCTTGATGTCACACACTCGGGAGGTTCGGGCTAAGCAACGTGCTCCGGATGGGAGGGACTGCTTCTATATGATCCTCGCCGCTTTTGCAGAGCGAAAGTCCTACCAAGGACGGGACCGAATTTATTCGCTCTGGAGTACAACGGGGCCCTTATATAAGAACCATAAGCCCGATTATAGATGTTCGGATGAGGAGGTATTCACATCGATCTTCAAATGTATGATTCGAGAATCACAGAGTCATCCGAACACTATTTTCAGTCATGGAATGGACTTTCGTGTCTTGCAAGGACTCAATTTCGGGCCTACTCCAAACAAAGCTGACAAAAAGCCTAGCTGGGTGCCCGACTTTTCCAAGAGTTGGGATTGGGAAGTCGTTCATGGGCACATCAACCGACTTGCAATCTCAAGGATGTACCAAGCTTCAGGGTGGTCTAGAGGGCGTGCCAAAGTCCGCGGAACTCAGCTTCATCTCAAGGGTTTCTTTATGGATACTATACATGTCATTGGTCCAGCGGCCTCAAAGATCTACGATGCCCCATCATTTAAGCAAACTTTGGCACAGTGGAAGCTAATGATTCAAGCATTCGAGACGGCACATAAACTCGATGCTAATAAATTTCGTAAACAGCTAGCTGAGGCATTTTGTGGAGAGGTGTGCCAAGAATTCATACCATCTGACCAACAAGCTTTGTTGCTGAAAAGCTTCACCCGTCGTGGGATTTGGAAGGTCAACTTTGTGAGATTGTTGCTTGAGCGTGGGTTCCATAAAATGGCCCTGAGCGAGTATATCCGGCCTATTCGAGCAGACGAGTATCCAAAAGAAAAGGAACTCGAAGATCTGTTCGAGACTGGCGATATAAATTGTTTGATGAACGTCCCTTATCGTGATGCTGTGGGTACTTCTCTATCGGATCGGTCACTCTTCATTACAGAATGTGGCCGCTTAGGCCTTAGTGTTAGCCACGCCACTGCTGGAGATCAGGTTTGGGGTGTGTACGGATCCAGAGTGCCGTTTATCTTCCGACGGTTGAGCAGTGACGATGCTTCTATCTCATATAACATGATCGGGGATTGTTACTTACATGGTGCCATGAAGGGAGAGCTTCTCCAAAAGGGCGTGAAGATCAAGTTGATATAGACTTTAGCGTTAGCTGCAATCAGGAGTCTGCAAAAGGTTGGATAAGGTTATAATCGGGTTAAACTGTTCAAACTCGGTCACTGCCAAAGGCCCCTTCTGCAGTAGGTGATAGATTACCGTTGTTGCGTGAATAACTCCCTAGTCACCTTGATAGGTGCTATAACTACCTCATAAGTAAGTAGATAGACGGGACTAGAATACTTCAATCATAAGTCTACACTAACCATGCGACTTCGTTGCAAGAAAACGTACAACATTATATAATATCATTCAGTCCAGGTTAACTTAAAAACACGATAGTAGCTTTATTCTACAAGTGTTTCGTTTTCGGCTGCGAATAGTTTCAAATAATCACAGGTAATACCCACATTTACGATGCATACCAAGACGCGACAACTCGAGATCGAGTGCGAGACCTAGTATATATCTATTCGCGTCTAGAGAGTCCCCATTTCCGTATAATCAAGTTAGGACTCTCCCTCGATTACAGTTCCGAGAATCCGAGAAATTCTCATGGTGGTTGTCCCACTTCTATCTCTACAACTCACACACACCCATCAAGCTTACACCCTAGCTACACGCATCCTCGGGACCTGCTGTATTAAGACATGGACAGGGGCGGCGGATATACTGCCCCTCATCGCATATGCATGTCATCTCACCCCAATCTCCTCAAGGAGACTACAATCCTATACCCCTATAAGCCTGATCTTGTCAAGTACCCGCGCTAGGCAAGGCTTTCGGGACCCGCTGGGCAGGGGAGTTTTTCCGTGCAAGTAACTGAGATCTGCTGAGGATGAGATACCTTTTGCGTGGCGATTCGAAGTTTAGCGTGCCAAGTATACTTGACCAGGTCAGTTTTACTGGGCGCCAACTGCGTAGTAACGTATCTCCCGAGAACCCGAGGACCTAATTATATGGAAACCAAGCAAGGGAGACGAACGGGAGTGCCCGCGGGGCTTCTAAGAAATATGTTACGGCCTGAGCAACCCAGCGTTAAGTCTCTGTGCGGCACAGTAACCATGTTTATTCATCCTCAATCACGATCAACAGTACATAGCAATGGACCTAGATTTTACACAACTGCCGGGTCACTCTACGAAACGTAACAGGGAAATTTAAAAGAATGTTGATCCCTGCAGTTCACAGTATTTAAAGCGAGGCATATCCCCTCAGGTTTGGGTATGCAAGATCAACACACCACTCCCATTGCCATTCAAGACTAAACACAACGACCGACGATATGCAGTTCTCTACCCTCGTGTTAGCCGCCATCAGCGCCATTGGTGCCTCTGCATCCGGCTTTTGTGAGCCTGGTCGATGGACCATATTCTCAGGCGAGTAATTCTTCGAAGTCGAGTGGGTTTAGAATGATTGTTCTGACGCGGAACGCAATAGAATCTAATGACGGGTTCTACCTGATTAGTGTCGACGATGTTGTCGAGGGGTTTCCGGCTTTCGGTGCTTCTGTATGTCTACCATTGCACTTTGAGTTAACTCGTCACTATCTGCCTCTCGATCACTGCGTGTTATCATGACATGACTAGCTCACGATTTAACGCAATATTCTAGTGCATTGCAGCGGGCTATTTTTCCTGTCGCGCCCTTGATGGTGCTTCTTATATTAGCTTCAATACAACGTTTGGACTAGGCCCTGGAAACTGGACTTTCATGCAGCAGTACGATGGACGTACAGCTATCGCTACTATCGACCGATGGTCCCCAACACAAAGCCTCTTTACCTACTTGACACCGACTTTGGTCGCCTGAAGGTTAGTTGTGAGCCATTTCGAAATCCCAGTGTTTTAATTCCGATGAAGTAACCAAAGCTTAGATATCCGTCGAACACGTTTAGTCTAGGTCTCTCCCGTGAACTCTTGGGAAGTAGATGACAGCCCGGAAGCTCTATTGAATATACCTATTAGACTTCGAATGTCTCTGTCTATATGTCGCCTATATATCGCTCAATATGTCACTCGCTTCCTTTAAACCTCATACGGCAACCCGCCCGTCCTCCTTTCTATGTATCCAAGTACGTATGGCTGCACAACACCTGGTAGTGCACTATCGGAGGATAAGGCCAGCATTATGTAGAAAGATTGTCGACCTAGATATGATTTACTATGAAATCTTGGCATCGCCACCAAGAATATGCCCCAGCCCCATATCGAGCAGCGTATTACCGACTAGCATGAAGTAGTAATCGGCATAGACTAGCCCATGATTTGCCCAGCGCCGCGGAGCGAACTCATGATTGTTAATTGTCGCACCGTTTAAAATGGTGTCTCCGACCCCGATGTCTACCGAAACGAGGTCGTGATCTCGAGCTGGGAACGTCACGGTTTTATGGTGATGGCTTTTGTGAATGAAGCGCGCGGGTGGGTTTATGTAATTCTTACATATAGCTTCAATTAGCTTGAGCGCACTCGATAGATAAGTCGAGTCACTTCCGGTGGCGATCAAAGCCTTATGAATTAGTAGTAAGCCGTATGCGGTTATCATCGCAGCACTAACGTCGGGCGGCTGCGTGCCCGCGCCATGGTCCTTCTCAGCATCGAAATCCCAGGGCGGTACTCCTGACGCGGGGAGTTGTTGTAGA
>JAPUUL010000860.1:0-13348 GCA_029590625.1 Lasiodiplodia mahajangana
CGACAGACCGAAAAAGGAAAACGAAAGGAAACAAAGGACTGTGGCTGCGTCAGCACCTAAATCCGGCAATGCCATACCTGCACTTCGTGTCATTCGGGGGGGAAGTTTTGGTTTCGGTGAGGTCGACGAATAGGAACCGGTCTGGCCGTCTCGCATGTTGGGGTTGGTCGCACGGGACGAGACCTCATGCGGCTCGGCGGCGTTAAGTGCTGCTCCTACTGCTGCTATGCAAACCTACCCACCTCTACCTCTACCTCTACCTCTACCTCTGCCGCTACCTCTCTTCTTTTTATAGTTTTCCGGTTCTGTGCAATGNTTTTTTTCTCGTAGGCAGACCTGAAACAGCGGCTCTCTCACCGGACACAGGAGGTAGGATTTTACACGATAATACGATGCATATGATCCTTTTTTTCCTTTCCTTTTCATTCCTTCTTCTTGCATTTTGTCTGTTCAAGGGCACAATATACACTGCCCCGGGGGGTAAAGCATTCAACACCGAAAGGCGCGAGGATTTAATTGGCAGGGCGTTCAGGCAGACAAGACGGACAGAAGCATCGCAAAGAGCGAATCAGAGGCAAGACCAGCGAAATATGACCTTCAACGGGCTAGACTAGACTACCTCACTAGTACATCTGCCTACTTAACTAGTACAGGAGCAAAGCAAACACGATAAATAAAAGAAGTAGGTACCCGGTATTAAGTGCCGAAATGGATACCTAAACGTCAGCTTAAGTTATCAGATTCTATAGTAGTCAGGCTAGGCAAACTAATAAGCGCCTATAGATTCACTTGTGTTTGGAGATGGAGTAAGTAAGCTGCATACTTCAAATGCGGCTTCACATCGATTGGTTTTACCACTTCTGTAGACCCGCTAAGTCAACCACTTAGCACCAGGGACTATAGCGTTTTTGTCGTACGGTATGTTGCGCATGCGGCTGTAACTGTGTGTACAGTAAGTATGTATAGCATGTGCGTAATCTGCTGTAGTGCATTTCGATGTGGTACAGATTATATCTCTCTCCATACTATTAGTGCCCTATTTCCGTTTCTTGGCTGGCTTTGCACGATCACAGGGCTGACGGGATGAGGTCATATTATAGCGCGGTGCCACCTAGTTGCATACTTAAGCACATGACGTAATCACAATAGGCAATATAGTCAGCTTTCAACATATGTACGTGTGTTACCCGAAGTAGCTAAGTAGTAAATAGTATTTAATGAGACTGCCTGCTTTTAACCCCCCCTTTTATTATCGTGGAGTCGCGTACGTAGGTTGTCTACATCGCGTGCTTTTCGGTGGGAGGAAACCGGTGTGCCCGTGCCGAGGTGAGCCTGAGATGCCTTGCCTGCCTGAGGCTGAATATTGTGAACAATATGTATGTGAGTATGTGTACATATTACGATGCCTAGGTATGTCAGCGCATTAAATGCCGAGGTAATCCTGTTATGATGTATGTACGTAAATGTGGAAGTAAAGCAAATAGGTGCGTAGGCGTGTGAAATGCGTAGGTCTATGTAGGAGATGGTGTGTAGATGAGAAGTAAGCGCGGTGAGTTTCTTTCCGCAACNAGGAAAAAAACATCGTAACGCAAAACCACCTAGAGCCGGGGATAGCTTCCTCATCGATAGAAGCCTAACAAACATATCGTCGCAAGCTGAGACATATGTGCCCCGGGCTGTGCGAGCAGTCCGCCCACGTTAGCCAACGAACAACCAAACATGGCCACGATCAAGTCTAGGCAGCGTTCGCTACCTAACTTCCTCACGCATGTGCAAAGCAATACAATAAATCGAACGGGCGGAGATGCAACCTATAAGGCCCATACGAAGTTTCAACCGTCTTATGCGCATACAGGCAGATCACGTACCGACTACTACCTAATTTTTCGGTCTCAGTTACATCGCAGGCGGCCACCAAAGTCAAGTAGTGACACGACACCCCGGCGCCCCGCGNCGTCCCGGTCCCCCGGTACCGATCTGTGTGGTCCTTTATCATTATTATTCTTTTTCCGCGAAACGTCAGATCGGACGCGCCCGTACGTAGGTACTACAAGGGACGATTCGGTAAGGCAAGGCGGCACATGGACCCGTGCGGTGTGACCTAGGCGCCAATATTGCCACTATCATTATCGTGTGTGGTGGCAGTAAGCAGTGAACAGCAGAAGAGAGTGGCGCAGGGATGTGTGCATATGCAGGCCATTCCACGTAGTATGTAGACCAAGGTTAGGTAAGTCGGCACGTGGTAATTATTGCAATCGAAACTTGACTTTTCCAATGTCCTACATGGCGAAGCCTGACACCACGCCGGTCTTTAGAGAGTAGCATTGCATATGTCGAGAATTGTGGACACACTTCCAATAGAATCACCTAGCCCACTGCAGTGAAGGAAAATAGCAACGAAAAACGATAGAGATCTTGGAACTTGGAGAAAGCAATCTGTGGTATTTCTTGAAGAATAATGCCAGATATCGCCCCAGGGTCCATGGGCCATGCCAATTGATACTGACGTTGTACTGAGCCTTACCCGTCGAAGAGAGGAGATCAGGGGTAAGGTTTGATGAGGGGTATCCTGTCGCCAGTACAAATCTAATATAACCTACGTATACAATAGAAGGAAAGATAACGGGAAGCCAACAGGGAGCCTAACATAAGCCGGGGAAGGGGAAAAAAGGGTCCTCGATAATGTCCGGGCTGGGCTAGAAATGGGGTAGGAGCGCACCGATATAGGTAATATCAGATGGTCTTCGCTGCTGTTTTACACGGCAGGGCCCCAATTCTCGTGTAGCCACTGTCGAAAGCCCTTGGGCTCAAAGTCAACCAGTTCGTTCAGATTGGTATCCCCGAACGTATATCGCCCGTCGGCCGTTTGGAGGATATGTTGCATGGCCAACCATCTTTCTTCTTCGTTATTCTGGCGGTAGTAGTCAAGCCAGGCGACCACTTCGTTGTAGGGTCTATTGATAACTTGGAATTCGGCTAGAAAGTTTTTTAGGCCCTAGAATAAAGAAAAGGGGGTGAACCAATAACATACTCTGTCTGACCTCACTACAGAAGTGTTGGATTCTCTGAGGAGAAATCCGTGCCCCACGCATTTTAAACTCCCGCGGCCAAGTATCAATCCCAAGTTCAATGGCCCCAGCCACAAAACGCGCTACATCAAACGCAGAGGTTAGGGTAATCTGGATCGGGCGGTTTTGAGAGTTACCCTCGGGTAGTTCCGCATGGCCGAGTTCGACGTCGATCAAATAATCGCCTTGATTTTGGAGACGCAACGAGGCACCCATGTTATACGTTCTGAGGCCACCCGGGGCAAAGCGCTCGTAGAATACACCACATGAGAAAACGGTATACTTCATTGGATAGGCTCTTTGTGATGCCCAGTGCCTAAGTCGTTCGAGCGCAGCCGATGAACCGTTATCGAAAGGGTCACCGGCGGGTGCAGGTCTGTGGCCCAAGGCGCCCTCGAATTCCGAAGGCACAAACATACGTACTCGAGCTTTTCGTGCCGCGTCGATAAGGTTTAGTTGTTCTACACCGGAGATCGTTGATATGACTAGGTCGACTCCCTCTAGAAAGAACTGCAGAGTATCCAAGGTACTATAGTCAACCACAGCAACTTGACAGTCGTAGTTGTTTTCGAACTCGGGGTGATGCTAGTAAAAGTTAGTACTTTCTCCCAAGTAAGGCTTCGAGATTCGAACCGATCGTGAGAGTACAAGGACAGCATGAGGACTACTGGATAACTCCTGGGCTAGAATAGCCGCAAAGCCGCCGGCACCCGCAATGGCAATCCGCATCATCGCAACGCCTGATTTCTTCGCCATGGTCAAGGTGGCGAAAGTGACCGATTCTGATTCTTTAAACGGTTTCGAAACTTGAGTAAAAGGGGTTGATGACGGTTGTCTATGGTTACTTCACCGCTCAGCTGGTAACACCGTGCAATAATTCTGCGTTGAAAAGAGATACGAAAGATATACCTCACTTTCTGCTGACCGATTTTATGTTTAATGAGTCAAACCAGGATCCGCATGGCCCATGATATACAGATACTCAAACGGAGAGGAACGATGTTACTTCAGCTGCTCAAACCTGGAATTAAAGCCGAGCACCGTGAGGTCATCAGAAGCAAAATGTCTCAAGGCATACATCGGGATACCTAGGCAGACCCTGTAGAGCCGCACAGGACCAGATGCGGTACTCGACCGTAACGAGCGAGATAGCTTAGCTGTCCCAGTCATGGCAGAGCCCTTGACGGTGGGTCCCAGAATTCTACGCAGGATGAACGGGATCAGAGTATCGAGCAGGGCGCCCGCTAGTTCGACTCCATCTGTCTATGTACTCCCGAGTAGTTTCGACGAGCCCCTTCCTGGTTCACAGTATCGATGAACCAAGCGGGTAGCAGGGGTTGGTAAACCTCAGGTGAGATAGATACCCTTGAAGGCCGAGCTGTGGGCTGTTCCTGCTAGGAACCAGTGATATCTCTTTTTATGTTGAGCAAAAGGGTCGAAGGGAGTGTTGCCTGAAGAGGCCTTAAGCCAGCATGGACGATCCCATATTGGCCTCGGCCGCATCCGATGGTGTATTCCGTCAAGAATCGAGGTAGGTTTGAAGAAGCATCATTGAAAATGATCACAGCATCAAAGACTCTTTATGGTCGTTCATACTTTTAGGCCCCAAACGGTCTGAACAAGGCTGGCAGACGCCGCCCAGGGCTTGCCGTACACGAAACCCATCACACTACACCCCTATTTACTTAGGAGGCCACGGCTGTTGACACTTGCCCTCAGCCATATCGCAATTCTTAAGAGACGATAGCGCAGTCTTCCCTTTTTTTTAAGGGTTCCGGAGAAGACATTCAAGAGATGGGTTCACATGGATTATTATCCGTCATGAATGCACGCGGTAGAGCGGGGTTAGCCTGGCTGTACCAAGCGAGTAGACATGTCTGATGCAAGTAAAGCCCCTCTCTAGTATCTGGCCGGACCAGACGAGACCCAAGGCACGACCCAAGGCGAGTGAGTGTCCATTAGTATTCCTGTTCGGCCATCTAGGCAGCTAGGAGGAAGAAGGTCGTCCTGATGGGTCGAAGTCCGAGCGGGGCGCGTCTACCATGAAGAACGCAAGCAAGCAAGTCAGAATAAGACGGATTTCAGCGGGTGATGAGCAGCAGCAGTGCTTGGGGGGGCTCACCGAATCCCCAACGCCCTGCTGAATAACGAAGGTAGTACAAAGCGCAACAGGCCATAATCTTAGCTAGATTAATCATGGCGAACATGGCGGCGGTTATTGGACACTCAGTGCCAGGGGCGGGCTGGGGTCACGGGCAAGCGACGTGGTGATAGAGGCAGGACTGGGAGGTAGACAAGCGTCTGGAGGCTATGGGATTTTGATGAAGGGCACGCCATGAGAGCCATGAGTGGATCGGTTGGTGAGTAACCATGCGCGAGCGTCGTGCATGCAGAATAGGCTTCTCTCTGCCGGGCCAGGTCGAGCAAGTACCCAGCATTAATTTGATATTAGAGGTAGTACTAAGAATAATATTGCTCGTCTCGCTGGTGCCCAGAGCAGAATTTAGTGCCAGATGAGGTTAAAGAGGGAGTTGGGGGCCGAGATGGTTGACGATGTGATAGGTTTGAGAAAAGTGGCACAGGCGAGCGGAGCGTGGGATAGGATGGGATAGGATAGGATAGGATAGGCTAGGTCAGTAAGTAAGTACGTACTAGCAGGTGGTATCCACAGGGCTGGTTCCCAAGTTGCAGGTGGCCCGCGAAGAGACTACACATCAACCCATCATCCGTGGTCTTGGCTACTAACCCAACTTGGCAAAGTCCCTAGACAGCGCCTGGGCAGGTCGAAGTACCGTTGAATAAGCACTTATAACAAAAAACCAACAACTACTCACTGAGTATTTATTGAATACTCGATCGAACTGCAATAATATAACTATATAAATAGTAAATAATTAAGCTAAATATTAACCGGCTATATTATAGCAATTATACTATATATATAAAGCTTAAAAAAATATTGCGTTAATATAAGTATTTGCTTTTAATAAATATTTCGAAGCTAAATATGCCTTTCATACCATCGCTGCTTCTACGGATGTACTGGTCTATAGGGCGCTGTAGGGGGGTCGCCCCATAGTTTTCTAACTTAGGTTAGTAGCCAAGACCACGGATGATGGGTTGATGTGTAGTCTCGCCCGCGAACCCTGCGAGCAACTACCTTAGGTACCTAACATATGGATAGAGACCTACTCTCTACCGGAGTTCCACTGCGGATGGCTGCAGACGCTTAGAAGTACCTATGTATAATGTATGTAAGTGCAGGGCGCCCTGGCTGGATAGAGCGACATACCTAACGTAAGGTAGGTAGGTACCCACGTAGGCAGTTGTATACTACCTACCTAACCCTACCTGCAATGGATTCAGAGTACCTAGATGCGCTAACAACACCTCTACCTATTCCCAGTTCAAGTCGCACCGCTAAACTTCACCTGACACGCAGAGTCCTGCATATCCTTCCTACCTATCAGAATTTTTCCTCTTGATGACTGGAGAAGCAGACGACCCAGTTGAACATGTATTTGTCTTCGTCTTCGTGCTTTTCTCACCTTCCCCGACTCTAGCGTTGACTCACTCTCTCTCGCGCTCTATCTCTCACGCCGAGCCAAGTACCGCTTCGCATAGCCGGTTCGTTTATCTTTGCAAGATCCGATCTCGTCGCATAGGTATCGTATAGCTACCTATGTGTCTCTTTTTTTGCGGCTTTGGAGCCGAGTGGAGGTCTCGAGAGCATGGCACGCATCGACAAGGCTTGCGCGCGAATGAATCATACAGCACCCGGACATGGCCGTCGGCGGGAAGCAGCCTCATGTAACGTCATCTTGAATTATCCCGAGGCACTGATTACTCCGCGAGGCACGGCTTGAACCGGTGTGTAGCTACGTGTATAGTAGGACTTGGGGATGAATTTCCCTGTTGCTGGGGGCTAGAATATTCGATCGATCGAACTCCCCAACGTTCCAGCCAGCGGCCAAGAACACTAGCCTGCAAACTCCGTTTTTTTCTCATAGCAAAATAGGGGTGGCTGTTACATGCGTCCAGGACGACGGCTCAAAGAAGAAAGAAAACGTGGGTAGAACATTTCCATCTGCATGGAACTTCTAATTTTCTTCGAAAGGTAACGTTGATTGCGGGTGAGAAAACACTCTTTTTTTCAACTATTGATATAATTTGACATATTACATATCCTCATTTCATCCTTGTCTAGGAACCTTTCCTATCCGGACCTATTCCTCATATTCCTAGGGGTATCATGTTTGATCCATAAGTCCTCATTCGCTGCCAGCGCCCCCTCCTAGATCATGAGAAGCCTATCTAGGCGGGTCGTTGAGAAGCATCGTATTCGGCATCTGCCTTCTTCTTGATGTCGTGCTCGGCGCCTCGTTGTTGAGTCTTGCCAGAATCATGCTGTTCTTGGTAGTCTGACTGAGCCTTCTGGTTGCCTGTGAGGCCGGCAACAGCGGCGCCCATGGTACCGGTAACGCGATCACCAATACCAGATACGTAGTCGTTAACCTGGCCCTTAGCCTCCTGGTTCTGACCCTCTTGGTTTTGGTTGCGGCCCGCGGCCTTGAGGCCCTGGAATGTCCATCAGCTCACGCTACTTTGATAGATAACCGGAGTCTATAAAAACATACCTCAGAGCCCACTAAGCCGCCTAGAGCTTCCTTAGCCGAACCCATGGTCTGATTGTACTTGCCGGCGGCTCGGTCAGAGTCATCTTTNAGTGACGGCGCCGGATGATGAGGCCGTGAAGCCGGGGATCTTGGCGGTAGCCTGTGATGCGTCGTACTCGGCGTCGGCCTTGTGCTGCTTGGCCTCACCCTTGGTCTGGAAGAACGACACGGTTAGTATGCCATTTGGTAGTGGGACAGAGGGCGACAGCGAGGTATGTGAAGAGGAAAGATCACCATACCTGATCCGCAGTGCTACCAGTAATACTACCAAGTGCGTTCTGGGCGGCACCGGTGACGGCGTCGATGGTCGACTTGAGAGTGGATGTGTTATCGTTGGAAGACATGATGAATTGATTGATTATCAAGTATGGAGTAGTACTCTAGATTGATCTGAGGTTGGTGGTGTTGTGTAGGATGTGTCTTGGTATTTGTGGTGGTGTGTTGTTGTTGATCGTGTATGATAAAGTGTACACGATGCAAGCAGGACAGGAAGCTTTTATAGACCCTTTGGAGGACGGATAAGTGTAGTCACGATCCGCCGGAATAAATTTGATCTGGATAGTTAGTCAAAGAGTCCGCGCAATCGAAGTGACGATAGAGGCGCTTGTGCAAGACAAACATGGCGGAAGCTGTCAAAGCTACCTGATACCTATGATGTCATAGACTATAATTTCATGGTCCCTGATCTCATCAATGACACAGCCCTCCCCACGTCGTGCAGCCCTCAAACACTTGCATTACCTAGATTGCGTACTCCGAATCTCTGGCCAGTGATGCGCCCGTGGGTACATGGGGCGGAATGGCACCGTTTCCTTACCTAAACAGTTTCCACTATGTGAGGCAAAACTTCATGTGACTTTGAGGCACTATGTCATCATTCTAGGAGTTACATCCGCAGCCAAAGCCTAGGTTCCCAACAACATTGCGCTACACGAATACATACCGATTAAATATGCATGTAACAATCCCGGAGATTTCATAGACTGCCGGGATACACAGTCACATGTTTGAATTGGTGCACATTTATATCGTGACGATTGGGAGTTTTGCGAGGCGTGGATCCCACTATGTCTGCCTCTTTTCCGCAAAATCTCATTGAATTGATATAGAGGGGTATTAACGAGTACGGCTGCTACTTGCATCCGCCATGCCTTCGATCCTTCGATAGCTCATAATACATCGGTATCAGCATGCTATGTACCGATTCCGTTTCATGTTCCGTTCGTATCGTGATGAACGATGCCGGGAGTACCGGTCTGTGGGTGAAAACCAGATAAGATGACGAGCAGTCCCGAATGCATCTAAGGACTGCCTATCTCTATATGGTTTCCCTTCGGCATCATTCAGCCTAAGCGATTATACACCACCCAGACTCCTTTTCGCCAATTTCAAAAATATTTTATACATTTAACGTTTTAATCGCCACCAAAAAGTAAACGAAGAACAATGTGGATTTAGTGCTGACTCCATTCAATGGTGTTCAGGTCAACACCTTCTTGTACGAGCTCCCAGAGTGGACTCAATTCTCTTAAGAAGGTGACTCGCTCTTGGACGGCCTTGAGAACGTAGTCGATCTCCTGCTTCGAGGTAAACCGGCCAATGCCAAACCGGATACTGCTATGGGCGCTCTCGTCACTGTTACCTAGTGCCCGCAGCACATAGCTTGGTTCTAACGATGCTGAGGTGCATGCACTACCGGATGACAAGGCAATATCTTTTAGTGCCATCAGAAGCGATTCACCCTCCACATAAGCGAATGATACGTTGACGCAGCCAGGATAGAAATGGTTGGGATCACCATTCTGCGATGTGTGTTCCATAGACAAAAGGCCGTTAAGTAGTCGATCAGATAGTGATTTGATGTATTTTGAGTCATACTATATATCGTCAGTCTAGGTCATCGTACGTTTCCCGACCGTGAAAGAGGAATAAGATAGTAAATCAGACGCGTGTGCTGTGTCTCAACAAAATAACTCCGGTCAAGGAATTCAGCAAGCCATGCATGTTTAAAGCGATTCATCACGAAATACAAAAAAGTACTGAGGGTATAAGCAAGGAGGGAGGCGACAAGGCCGACTTACTTGCATATCCTCTTTGGCGATTCGGCAAGCTTCGCCGAATCCTACGACAAGAGGCGGGGCGATAGTGCCGCTTCGCAGACCACGTTCCTGACCACCTCCGCTGATGATAGGGTCTATCCTGACTCGAGGGCGTCTCCGGACGTAGCAGGCACCAATTCCTTTGGGGCCGTAGATCTTGTGGGACGAAATGGACATCAAATCGATGTTCATGGCGTTGACATCGAGAGGGATTTTGCCCACCGCCTGGGCGGCATCTGTATGGAAAAAGACCTTGTTCTTCCGGCACAGCTTACCGATCTCTTCTATCGGTTGGATGACACCAATCTCGTTGTTCACCGTCATGATACTGACAAGCGCAGTATCTGGTCTGATGGCAGCTTCGAGTTCCTGCATATTTATCAAACCGTTACTCTGAACAGGCAAGTAAGTGACTTCAAATCCCTCATCCTGTAGATGTCGGCAACTATCAAGAACACACTTGTGCTCCGTTTGGCTGGTAATGATATGCTTCTTCTTGCCTGAGCGACCAAAGAACCTAGCGACGCCCTTGATGCTCATGTTATTACTCTCCGTGGCACCACTTGTGAATATTATTTCTTTTGGATCTGCGCCAATGAGGTTTGCCACATGCGCGCGGGCATCTTCGACGGCCTTCTCACTTTCCCACCCGTATGCATGTGTTCGCGAATGAGGGTTGCCATACGCACCAACAAAGAAGGGTAGCATGGCATCCAACACTCTGGGGTCAACGGGGGTGGTGGCCTGCATGTCGAGATAGATCGGTCGTTCTCCCTCATCCATCAGTTTGGCTTCTTTCAGAACTGCGGCAACAGGGCTACCAGCGGCATCGAGCGCGGTCGCCGAGCCAGGCATGACCAGCTCCCCTTCTCGTTCATGAAATCACTCTTGTCCAACTTGATGGGAGTTTCGACGTTGACTCTAGCATTGTCTCTCTTTGTCTCGGACACATACCCCCTCCGCGATGTCCTCGATACCGTGGCAGCGGTTAATCTGGGTAAAGACTGGGACTGTCGCAAAGGCGTAACGGTGAAGGATTGCTTGAGACCGAGGCGCGATGCCCGCCTCAAGGCCGTAGTTGCTACATTGGCCATGATAGTGGAGGCACAGGGCGATGTGTTGGAGGGTGGCGGGATTATTGAGGAGAGGAGAAGGGCGATGAAAAGCTGGGCGGGTGGGTGAAATTGACTAAAATATCGAAAAGCTCCAAGCTAAAACCGAAGTTCCGCGGGCTCGGTGATATCGGTTATCTAGATAGGTTTGCTGGGGCAAGCTCGCCATCAATCGCCATGGCTGGCTGGGTTAGGTAGCTACACCCATGCCTCTGGACTTGGACCCATCTCCATATACGGCTTATAGTTAACGAGCTCCGAAGCTTGCCGCCAAGACAATGTCCTCCAGTAGGAACTGTCACATGTCGATTGTCAGTCCCTGTCAGCTATACGCCAGACGTCAGCCACTTGACACTGGCAGCAAGCCCTGGTAACTAGGGCCAAAATAAAAATTCATGCCGTCATAATTTGGAATGGGCGAGAGGGGCTGCAAATGACGTTGCATAAAGCTCCGACCTAGCCGGGCAGTGCCGGCAGGAAGGTATTGCCATACCTATTGTACCTACATATCTGCCTGTAGCACCACCTACAGAGGAAAGGGATGCCAGACGAACGGAGACTCAGACGGCAAGAACCAGTAGCTCGTCACATTGACACTGCATATGCCTTCTAATTATTTACTTGGGATACAATCTCTACGAATAAGAGCGTGATCCTATACATGTCTATACTGCACAGACCTGTACGGAATACTTCACTGGGCAGGACTGGGCTAGCTTGTTGACAGAACTACAGCTGCCAAGCCACGGATGACGACGGACCTGAGTATCTATCTAAGCACTGCCACGAGAACCTCGTCGACGATTACAGTTACCTGAAAAGGATCAATCAATCAATACACATACATACTACAGACAGTACCACACTTAGGCATAACTACCTAAGTTAGAGACCTACCACACTTCTCTCTCTTTTCCTTTGTCTACACAACGCCCATAACCAAACCAAACCATACCTCTCTACTACTACGACGCATACATTGTTCCCTACCCACACCTAGTTTGCTTGACATTCTTGAATATCGATCCAACCACCATATCGCATCATATCGCATTGTATCGCATCGCATCGTCCCACACCGTATCGCATTATACCCCCCAACTCCCTTGCGTGAGAGTACCAACATACCACTATACTACACACTGTGACGAGAGCACTAGTTGTGCGACTGAACCTCGCATCGGATCGCGCATAGACGGATAGGAGACGGACCCGCCCTTTGCAAACCCCGCTATCATCGTCCCTCGGATCTCAATCGATCGCCCACCGCGCCAATCGTTCCCAGCGTACATACGCAAACCTCGTTCGCTTAGGAAGTAGGGCACCGGTAGCATCGGCCTCGCTAGACATGAGCTTTCGCGGCTTTCAGAAGAGCGTGGTTCGCGTAAGTCACTAAACCTGAACCTGACCATGATCTTGACCTTCGCCTTCGCCTTTGCCCTCGTGCCTTGGCTGTTTGCGCCGACTCGGCGAGGCTGACATGAGCATTCCCCAACAGGCACCGCAACAGCTCAAGGCCAAATTCAATATCGGTGAGCACACTAAAGATGCCGTCTTCATCGACTCGGAACGCCGTTTTCAGGAATTGGAGACCGAAACCAAGCGCCTCCACGATGCGAGNTAGGAAATACTTCGATGCCATCAACGGCATGCTCAGCCATCAGATCGAGTTTAGCAAGGCCATGACCGAGATCTACAAGCCTATTTCGGGCCGCGTGTCCGATCCCGACTCGCTCGTCGTCCACGGCAACCCCGAGGGCATCCGTGCTTGTNGAAGAATACGAGTTGCAGGTCAAGGACCTGCAGGAGACAATCGCCCCCGAGCTCGAGATGATCGAGTCGCGCATTATTCGCCCGTCGAACGAACTGCTTGACGTCCTCAAGGTGATACGCAAAACCGCCGTGAAGCGGGACCACAAACAACTCGACTACGATCGCCACCGGACTACACTAAAGAAATTACAAGACAAGAAGGAAAAGTCAGCCAAAGACGAGAAGGCCATGTGGAAGGCCGAGAGTGATTTGGAGCAGTCAACACAGGAGTACAACTACTTCAACGACCTACTAAAAGATGAGCTGCCTAAACTGTTCTCCCTCGAGCGCCAGTTTATTCAGCCCCTGTTTCAGTCCTTCTATTATATGCAGCTAAATATCTTCTATACCCTACACGAGAAGATGCAGCAATGCGATATTGGTTACTTCAATCTCAACCTCGATATTTTGGAGGCCTTTGAAGAGAAGCGTGGTGACATACAGGAACAAGCCGAAAAATTGACAATCGTACGCTTCAAAACGAGTGGCCGCCAACGACCACCCAAATATGGACCCAAGCCGGCTGCAATCGAGGCAGGCAGCCAACCAGCCGGACTACTCACCCAAGGCCCGTCGACATC
>JAPUUL010000861.1:0-13345 GCA_029590625.1 Lasiodiplodia mahajangana
AAGCCGACAACTATTGCATCCGCCGCCGCTCTCCTGGCTGGCGGGAATCTCTTCGCTTATCTGCCGGAAGACGGGCCGTCGATGTCCCCTAAGGAGATTGCAGCGACACTAGGAGGGCCGGGTACAAGGGTCTGTATGGGCTGGGGTAATGTCCCGGATGAGGAGGGGCGATTAAATGGCGGCGAGAATGAGGCTGGCGTGTGTCGCTTCGGTATCTTCGTTGTTGACGAAAAGGAGCAGGCTGCCATGGCAGAGGTATAGTGTAGCATGCAGTGGAACCGGTCGGGATTAGAGATGGGAAGGCGACTGTAAATGTAAAATAGTTAAGTAGCCCACGTACATACACGGATGGCATGCTAGGTACATAGAGCGGGCTTTGCGGATTTGGTTACGAGATAAAGGAATTGGAAGGTCATTCTGGCTAACTAAGATACAATACAATATAATACAAGAAAGGGTATCATAGCTACATCTAGAATATGAAAACGTGACTGGGAAAAGTGATACTAGTATGAGCTAAACAATAAGAAGTTGCTAACCTAGACGACGTTTACGTAGCCAAGGGATCAAATAAACTAATCCAATGTACGCCCACGGAATAATCATAAAAGGAATAGTTTCAGAGCCCCTATCATGGAAAGCTTCCCAACTATATAACCCTATGATTCCCAAGGGGCCTCTCTGGAATAAGTCCGCGAAGAAAAAAGCAGTTGTGATAACAACAACAGAGGTCCAGACTAGTGGCCGTTGATTAAGGATCCAAGCGCGGTACGTATTCCAAGCGAAAATAAGGATGAGGGGAACGTTGATTATGATGATGAGACGGTAATCGATGTAGGTAGCGAGTATGCTGAAGGTAATGAGCCCCGTCGCCGCAATGATGGTGATGACTCGCCAGTACGCGGCGTATTTGGCCGCGGAGACGACAATGGCGCGCGCGATGGCACCGAGGAATAGGGATAAAGGAAGGGTGACGA
Organism: Lasiodiplodia mahajangana; assembly: GCA_029590625.1. Classification (NCBI taxonomy): domain Eukaryota; kingdom Fungi; phylum Ascomycota; class Dothideomycetes; order Botryosphaeriales; family Botryosphaeriaceae; genus Lasiodiplodia; species Lasiodiplodia mahajangana. The sequence goes on from JAPUUL010000861.1 coordinate 978, forward strand.
GCAGCGAGGCGGCTGTCACTCCGAATGCTATCCAGGTAAAACTGAAGTTCGAGTTCACTCCGAGAATCGAAACTAGAGCCTCTGTGGGATTGCGTATGTCGGGGGGAAGTCCGTCTAGCGTAGCATTCGTGTACTCGTGGAATCCTTGCGGCCCCTCTAGTATGCCCTGGTCTATGTTCATGCCGAATAGACTCGTCGTGAATGACAGGGGTAGAAATATGGCTGCTAGAACGGACAACCTGAAGACTGTAGAACCCTGCTCTAATTGAAAGTGGTCTCCTAGAATCTTTCGGTCTTTTTCGATGTTGAGTTTCAGTTCGTCTAGTTCTTGATTTAGGAACTCCAGGTCCCGTGCTATAGTCGTTAGTTTGTCATGGAACACTCTGCCGTCAATCGATACCTCGTTGCAACCCTCGCCGCTCATCCATCGAGCGAGCAGATCGAGAACTTCTAAGGCGTGCTGGACGCCGGCTTGTGATGCTTGGCGGAGGTCTTCCAAGTGGAAGAGAAATCTTAACTTGCTTGCAGACGGCGATTTGCGGCCTATGATATGCTATAGTCTGTTAGGGGGTGTACTATAGGGGCTGTCGCCGGGGAATTACTCACAATGCGAGACGTCTGTTCGTGGCAATCGCGGACGAAATCGGCTGTGTCTATTACGATAACTTCAAAAACGCAGCACAGAGAGAGCACAGCTTCCTTCATAGGCCACCACTGTCGTTGAAGGCCATGTGCTTGGGATATTTCGATCTCCGGATCTACTGCATTATCGCGTTGGTTCGCGAATAATACATTAGCCCTACAAGATCGGAAACTGATGACAAGTCGAAATTCCCCGTCTTTGGAGGAAGGCGGGCAGACGATTATCTTGGCGTACTCAGAAGTTGGGGTGGACTTGTGATGCTCGAATATGTGCACTGCCAGGTCAGACACGAAAGGTGTGCACCCGGACTGCCAAAGAAAGAAGATTTCGTTGTTTCCACGCGTAGGGTCTAGATTTCCAGGAAGCCTCAAGTCTTTCCCCCACTGTATTCGTGACTGGTGGTTCTGAGGTAACTGTAACGACCAATTGTGAGGAGCCCGCATTGATGGCGGCAGGAAGGGCTTTGGTCTAGTAAATTCGTGGGCATTTCGCGGACCCGAATTTGGGGACCACGGCATTAGTTCTATACCCCAGGTTTGCGCTAGTACTACTTGCATCGTCGATGTTAGGAGCAAATGTAGCGACTTTAGACGGCCCTTGATCGTTGCGGCTGTGTAGTGGTGAAAAGAAAATAGTGTGTTCAGATCATCACGAGAGGGCTCTTCCACAAGTGTACTATATTTTATTTTAATCAGCATTGGTGGGAGTGTAACAGGCAGTATGGAAACGAGGGTGCCGTACACAAGTTGTAAGCTGTTAGGTTTCTTCGATTGCAACTTACGGGCGACTCGGCATGCCCAGTTAGATACCGTATCATTAGGTTCTACTCTCGTGCGTGCTCCATTGTTGCCATTATCAACATCTGCGTACGATCAGCCACAAAGTTGTGTAGTGAGAGAATGTAACAGTACTCAAGTCAGGCCTAAACACACGAGCGTCCGCAGGAGACACAAAGCTCCAGTGGCATAGGAGGCTGTCGCAAGAAAATATCTCCTTGGTGCTGGTTGAAGGGTCGCCACCAAAAGCTCTTTCAAAAAGGTCGGGTTGATGAAACGATCTAGCACAACGCTCCCTGATCCGGTTATACTCTCGTGCTATGAGCCTCAGCGTGGGGAGAAGAGAGGCTTGCTCGAAGCTAGATTCTCGGGCTAGGAGATACTCGACGGCGTCTGGTATGACAGGGTCATTGGAATTAAACAGATATGGTAGTAACCAGTTAAGGATCTCGAAATATAAACCACCTGGCTTTCGTTCTGTTTGAGATTCTAGAGCAGGCCCGGAACATGAGCTAGTAGGGGGTTGAGATAACATCTCTACGGAGCGACCTGCTAGAATCCGTGCCGGACGCCCAAATGCCATATTCTATCGGTATGACGGCCATTTGCGAAGTATGTCAACGCAAACGAGACGGCCACAAAGAGAAGGAGGTTACAGAGATGGTTGTTCATCGTTTTGACAACTGTTCTGATTTGCTTGGCAGCGTCACGTCGCATAAGTTGCACAGCATCACCATTGCGGCGCTGACCTGCATAAGCAACAATTTGCGGCGCTGGATTACACCACATCCGGTAGGTAGGTGGCAAGTGGCGTTTTTGGGGGGGCCAAAAGGTACCGATGACATTAGAAATGTAAGGTTTAAAAATAGAAGCGACCTGAAGTCTGCCTCACTTTATTTGAGAAGTATGACACGGAGAATACCTTTTATTATATTCCCAAGGTCTCAAATCTAGTAGGTAATATCTAGCAAAGCTTCCAACCCTTAACGTGCAGAGACGCTGTCTTGCACGAGCTTATACTTTGCTAGATCATCGCGTTATTTACCTAGTAAGGTACCGCTTATTTGCATAGAGTCTTGGCTGGTGTCATCAACGCTACCTAATTTAGACCTTCATCGACACGTACCTAAGCGCCAAGAAATCAGTATTTAAGTATTCAGATGCATAACTTCGGAAACCGGAGAGAAAGACGAGGAATTGTTCTATGATTTGGTTCTGTCGGCTGGCCTGGTACTACTGTTACTCAGCTAGAGGCCACAGTCCTAGACACCCAGTTTTAGAAGAGGCTGTACGGCACACATAGCCGTAGGAGCACTATATCAGAACCTCCCCAAGGCTATCCCGAGGAATGAATATGTTAGGCCTTTTGAGTGGGAACAGGTCGAGATCTTAGAGGCCGAAAAGAAAGTAGATCTATGAACCCCTGAGACCTCTAGAGAATAATTAGCTGAATAAAGCCATTGTTCTAAGCCCTATCACATAGACTCTTACCATAACTATACCGAGAGTTTTATGATGTGGCGCTGAGGGGCGGGACACCATCACATAACGCAGCTCGAGAGACAAATTTGCAAGACTTTGTCAACATTGCCTAAACGCGCGGTCCTTTCGTTTATACCTTCGTAACGTTGCTATATTAACGCACCCATTCCAAAACTCTTAGTTCCTCCATCGCGCAGAACACCCCAATAGCCCTCGGTGCTAACGTTAATCTCGCCTCTCGTGTTAATCGTTCAGCTGGAATTCGACGAAGAGTTCTATTGAGTATAGTCTGCGCCGATGAATGATACATTCCCTTTTGTATTTAAAAAAAGAACCTCATGCTTCGCCATTGTTGGTGTGACATCCGCAACCAAGGACTAGGCGTCGTCGCCTATGCGCGCCAAGGCTTCAACTATTCCTTCACGTAAAATGTCAGAATAGAAATAGCTTCTCATAGTATTTGAGTACTCGCCCTCATTAGACATCTTCATTGAAGTGTACTTGGCGTAGACCCTGTAGGTGCTGTGTCGCATCTCAATACGATATCCTCCACGGCCGTATTTGTCCCTCAGTACGGCCGCAAGCTTAGCTGGATCAACATGCCTGGTTGAGATAGAAAATATGTGCTCCATGTGTACGTTGCTGCTCTTAGCTAGAGTTTGCATTGTGATGGAGAAACTTTGGGTCAAGGGAAGAGTGCTGTGAAGGCTATGAAGAGGGGGAGGCCATAGGTTTAGGGGCAGGGTGACGACTTATCATATTCCACCCACGGCATATGATTGGACTAGAAATATGAGCACTTAGTGGTTACACAAGTAAATATATGTTCGTTAAGCCACGATGTAAAGCGAGCCCCCCATGAGTGCCTCATTCAACTTCCTGGTCTGCTTATACACACACGCCCAGCAAACATGGGCGTCATTTCCAACAACTATAGCCTTTTTCTTTTCGGTTGTAGCCTCATCTTCCGATGTCTCGTAGTTTTCTCCTTGGTTAATGATTGTATAAGCTGCTAATCTAGTATACCAGTTCTTGCAAGCGCGGATAACGGCAACCGAGGGCGGAGTGTCGAGAACTTCCTCCCATGTATCCACCACTGAGAAGTTCCCGAGAGCGGCTTTTATGGACTCTGTCGTGTGTTTACACGAGCGCGATAACTTCAATGAGTTCCGTGGTTGGGCCCTGGGCCCTGAGTGAGACTCGGACTCAAACGCTCTATTGATGTTGAGATCGCCAACCCATTTCCCGGAGTCGTAGACCGAGACAACCGACTCCACGAGGAACACCTGATGGTCAATTATTCCACTGGCCCCGTAGTCTAATGGGAACTCGTGTGACGTAAATGACATGTGGAGTGAAGTCCCTTTGAAGTTGTCCTGGCGCTTACCGTCAAACGCCTCATAACTGACAGCCCGATAATTGGTGCTCAGGGGCCGTACAAGAGCGCCAGAAGGAGGTGGGATAAGGAGGCTCAACCCTGGGCGTCCCACGTTACCGACAATCCGAGTGAGAGCATAGTCAGGCACATTTATGGAGGGATCCGTGAGTAGCCGCGATGAAACGAAAATCGAGTTGCCGTACGACAAGGCGAATACTTCATCCAGCTTGCTGCCGTCAATATTAACCGTCCCAGTCTCCATCATTGCAACACAACTGAAAACCAAGGACTTCTTGTCCCGACCTTCATAGTTCCCAGCACACCATTTAGCGCGGTGTATACCGAATTCGATAACTGCTGATGAAACGGTCGCCCCGTCGAGATGTTTATAGATGTCTTGAGCGAATACAAGATCTCGAAGAGGTTTAATATCAGGCTCTACTAACTTTCTTTCAACATGCATGAAATCGAGTGCTGGCTTCATGAGCGAGTTCGCGTCAAGTGGATCGAGTCCTTCCAAGAACTGCCAAATAAGATAGGGGTTGGCATCCGTAAACTCCCGAGATAATTGGGAATTTGGCCGGCCTTCGAAGATTGAGATTGCATCTTCAAGGTCAACATAAGGCTCCCATTCTCCACGGCGCAAGCGACGGATTGTCTCTTCGAATTTCGTTTGACTCACCAATGGCTCTTGCGGACAGCTTTGTGTGATACCAGGGTTAATGTGATCCTGCCCTCGGCTTGTGTCTGAGAAGGTGGTAATGTACATTCGAAGGATCCCCGACGCGTCTGCCATGCATTTTCTGAATTGAACTCTTCCGGCAGGAAACCAATCGAGATCGTGCGGTAATTCGGCATCACAGTCGCACAAAAGGTCGCTGGGTGGCGATATTTTATAGCAGCGTAATTGTCTCGGTAGATACTTCTCAGAAAACATTGGTGGGAACGAAGACAAAGGCGGCTCCATGCTCTCTACTTTTTGTGTACCTTCAATTCTGGTTGAGCTCATCCACACCGAATGTCTCCTTTCAAGGGAGGACTCTTTCGTAGAGCTATAGGCTAATCTAAAATTGCCTAAACGCCTGAAGTTGGGATCGTTTTGTCTTGGATTTTCGTCACTTGATTCAGCTGCGGAGACTCGCTTCCCCTTATCGCTGTCCTTCTCGAGTTCTGGAACCGCGTCTATGGGCTCGGGGTTCCCAACGCTGTGAGGGGCCACCGGTGTTCCTACCGCTGTATAGTAGCTGTGATTCTCACGTTTCCCAGGTGCACACTCTAAATCTGGCTTAATGTGTGTAATCAGTGCTTGGAACGGGCCCAACACTCCGGCATCGGCCACGCAGCGCAGATATTCGATGGCACAAGCTGTCCCATCGCGACCGCATAGACTTCTCAAGATATGTCGGCAGCGTAGTCCAAACCAAGGCAACCCTGTGTCTCTCGTTGACGGCCCAAACAGAAAGTTACGCCCTCGACGGTATCCAAAGTCCACGAGTCGCATCATATTCCCTTTCGCTGATTCGTCTGCGCTGAGCAGCCGGTTGGAAGCCTCGAAGAGAATTTCTAGCCACCGTAGCGGGCGCAGTGGAGGTTTTTGGAGACATCGCCACAGTGAAACAAACCATCGAGCCGATAACTCAACTTGTCCACGGGGGGCCTTCCAGTGACGGAGTATGCTCCCTAAGGCGACTAGATGGAGCTCATCCATGGTGAGTCTATCTCCGATTTCACCAAGGGCTTTCACCGGCTTGCCGTAATAACGGTAATGAGAGAGCGGGATCGACCAGTATATTCCTGGTTGCCCTTCCACCTCCTCCCCTTTGGTCGTGATACCTAGAGTCAAGAGACTCCCTGGGAGCATTAATGGATCTCCGAAGCTGACTTTCGTCGTTTGAGGTCCTAGGACTATTAGATCGGGGAAGACATGCCATGACGAGATGGCTAGAATGATACCCCCATCGGTCACACTCTGAGGCTGCTCATTTAGAAGGAATTCGACACCCGTCATGGCCTGTTTCCAGGCATGGGTGACGTCCCTGTATAGGTTTGATCCTCCGGTGATTGGCAATGTGATGTTCTTCAGGATCAGCTTCAATTGGGTGTATTCCTTTTTCTTGGCCGAGTCGGCTATCTGTAGCCAGGCTCGCGCGCTTGCGTCCCAACGCCGTAGATCTTGTCGAGATATATCTTGGTTTGCAGCGTTTAGGGCGGCGATCTGCGTCAAATTGAGGCTAGAATCGTACGATGCACCTGACAAGATCTCGCGTTGGCGCTCGGCGACTAGCTCGGCCCAGACCGAAGCCGCCTGGGCAGGGTCATTGAATGAGCGTGCTAGTAAACAGGCGAGGAGATGGATGCCTATTGCAGTAGCGCCAGATGTTGCAGCTGNCCCATATCGAAGTCGCATCAGCACCGACAAAACCTGCGAAGGCTCCATGATGCTCTGTTGTGCCTGTNGGGATTCACGCCGGGCGTCTGCATGATCTCGCTACNATCGCGTCCCGTAGGCGGCGATGAGCTTAGGCGTTGAGGGCATGAGTGCTTCAAACAGAGCACCGAGCTTCCGCGCAGTGCGGTGAACAGTTCCATTCTCGGCGCTTTCGCGGCGGACGACTCCCAGCGCATGGCCGAGATTTGCATATTCCTTTGGAGCCTGGATTTTGACCATTGAAAAGTCAAAATTCAAATTCGCTAGAGCCAGAGTACTTTCGTTCGTTGCCGAAACCAGCGAACTACTGATTCTACCCAGTGATGCCATATTTCCGATAATTATATTGAGCTGGGACCTAGCGATAACGGCACCTCGAAAAGTTATCCGCAGAACTCAATGGGAATTTCGGGCTGTCAAACATCGTGGCATTATTTAGTAGTCATCCTAGAAAGCTTGGCCTGCATTCTAGAGCAAATATTGGGGCTGTGAGCTAGGCGTGATCTCAACATGCATAAGTAAGTAAGCAACGATACTCAGCCACCATGCGATCCACAGCTCTGCATTGGGTGGGCGATGATGTGGAAAGCAAGTTCATCAATGTAGCTTTTAAGCAACAATTTTTCTATCCCGCTCTGTGTATGTATGCTTTCCTATATAGATACTCTTAATCAATGAAAACGTACCTTTGAGGGAAAACCACCCGAGGTCTCGTCTTCTAGTATCGCCGCTGACTAAGCCAATCTAAGCCACCTCATAGACCACTGCCTGGATTGCCGCCTTCCCCTAGGCCGCTTCCTGAGCTGCCACTCGGGTTAGTTCTATAGCCGACATCAGAGCCATAGCTACTGCTCGGAGCAGAAAGGGGAGCTGTAGAAGGGTATCGTCCATAGCTAAGCTATATTCTACTAGCATTCGGGACGATGCTCCTATGTCTCTTCGCTAGTCTTCGAATGGGTAAAGTAATAAGAACCGAAAAAAGGGGCGAAATAAAGTCAAAACGGACAACAATAGTGATTCGCCGGTCATCATCAACCCAACTACTAATCTGGCGGTCATAATAACTCGACACCGGAATTATAGAAATTAAAAAGAAAAACGGTGTTGTTAAAGTTAAAACCTAACGCTTAGTCACATAAGAGAGCGTAAGATCACACCAAGTGTTGTTTGTCGGGCGTACCAAACATTGCTTTGACACCTTGGACTAGTATAAACACTGTTTTGAGTTAGTATACGGTAGAAGCTGTAAGGCCTATATTTAGAATTAAAGACGAACTTTTACTCTCTAATCGTCTATGCGATCCTCTCACATAGCATAGGTAGTAAGGCCTCGCACTTTTATTGGAACTTAACTAGGTCTAATTGTCTTGTGGTAAGTTTTGGTTATTTAACACTTAACTTTACCTGGTGCTTGTGCTTCGTGGGTTCAAAAGGAGTAGGCCCATAAGTAAACTTTACACTGAATGCTATTTATTCTTCTTTCCATTTTATCGCTTCCGCCATATCCGACAGACAATACGTTTTATGAACTACACGTTATAATCCCCCACAATCCTCCGTTCTACTGTTATTCTTCCTTTGTCTTTCGTAAGCTAGAATATCACAATATGATGGCAGAGAGGTTGCGTTTTGGAATCAATTGATTGCGACCTAGTGATGATCATCGCGTTTAAACGGCTATATAAAGGAAACCAGATTTTTATTTTTACATAGATAGAAAAACATAAGTGAAGGCAGTATTTGTAAAATAATATGGGCCTCCTATTCTCGCTTGAGACTGCCACCTAGAGACCTCCTGAAACAACCAACAACTGACAACTATGGCATTTTGGAGAGTAGTCGAGACAGTGGCTTCTTATTCTTTATCTGTTCCGATGCAGGCTCTTTTGCAAAGTCTCGAGGCTATCAACGATATTCGACTGGGGTTGCATGGCCCATTGTGCTCTGGTCTTTGACCTCCCTATTCTTGTCCCTGATCGGCATGATCATTTCTTCTAAAGGTCGAAGACCTCCCAAAAGCGCGGTGTTGCCCTCTCGCGAGTTGCTTCTGTCTTTGGACTACTCTGGTTTGTCTTTGGCCGACGCACTCTCATCCTTCATCACTATGATCTTATTGCCAATTGGCCCAATCACAATTTTACGAAACGGGGTGGGTTGCAGTGGCAAGTGACACTGGAGCCAAGAGTTATTCGGTTGCCTCTTCAAAGATATCGTTGCGACTAGATCGGTGTCATTGACAGTACGGCGGCTTCTCGATAGGGCGAACTTGACCGGCTCCATTGCTGTCGGTGATCCGGAGGACCCCTTTGCGGTGTTAGACCCTGTGTTCGCCGTCTTTCCCCGGTCGATATAGACTGTGATGGTATTACATAGGCGAGGTATGTCTAGAGACTGAAACTGTCTAGATTGAAACTTGGAGCGGTCTAGGGGCACGCTTATTAGTAATCGCGATGCGCTAGTTAGGGGTGCTCATGTTCAAAAGTTAAACAGACCCGTGATAGTTTTGCTGTCCACGGTCTCCTGTGTCGAAGGATCATAGTAAAGAACCCTTTCGTGCGCTGGCATCTTGTGAAAAGCGATGGTCGATTATATTTGTCGTTGACAAACAAAAAACATGTCTGGAGCCGGAGTAGAAGTTAGACGCGTGTTGTCACACGGCTAGAAGCCACAGTTCCAGGCACCTGACCGAGGGGGAGGCTGTACGCCACACTTAGCCAATAGGGGTCCTATTTAAAACATCCCTAGGACCAACTATCGACTCTAGGTTCAATAGCCCAGGAAACAACATAGTCAAAAGTAGTTATCATTTGCATCTTGCTCACCGTTGAAGACGTTAAGATGGTCATAGCGAACCTAACCACCTCTAGAGGCTGTAGCCGTAGATATTACACTTCAAGGGAGAAGAAAATAAGAGAAGTTCTGCAAAGCTGTGTAAACAATGATATGGGACACAAGCCACACGCAGTGTGGCTTGAGTGGTGGCTTGATAGCCCGCGTCGCCATAATGTCCTGGCGGTGGTAACTTCTCATAATGCTTATCAAGATTCGTAGGGTCAATGTTCGGTGTTGAGCTGGATTGAGTTAATCCAACCCTCGCAAGCGGAATTTCCTTTTGTTCTCCCGGTAGCGTGGGCGTTTTGAGCTCAGGGTTGAGGACTCTGGAGGGAGTAGAGGACAAGGATTTGTATTGCACATCATCTAAAGGCCACTCGAACAGCTCTTTCGATATGGTTGCCGCAGTAAGAGCAGACCCATCAGTTTCGCAACCCTCATTTTTCTCGCTATTGCCGGCTAGGGGGGACTTTTGGAATATGCTTGCTGTCTCTTTTTGGTCGTCCTGGTACGCTTCGTAACCGTCTTGAGCCGGGCCGTATCGCCATGGAGGAAGGTCTTCCAAGTGATATAAGTGCTAAAACGTCAGAGACTGGCTTCAACAAATCTGCTTCAGCTGCACAGGGCTAAATGCTTTTAAGCGGTCTGTTGGTACCCTGTCGGCGAGTAGCTGAGCCCGCACCTAGCACCATATCTCGAGAATCATTTCTGTTCGAATCTGCGGGACAGGGTCATTTGCAGATTTCGGATGAAGATAACAGATGTTTTGGTATGACATAACCCTTCGCGCAAAGTGCATGCAAATCTGACTCATGCGGCTAAGACATCATAATTAGTATTGACAAGACGCAGAAGTAGTTGCAGAGAACAAGGTCTTTCGGACTTAAATGCTGCTTGAACAAGTAGAGCGGATTCCAGAGGCATCTCCACTTGCTCGATCTGCTTGAGATGAACCCTATCTCGAGGCCGTTAAAAACGTGTGTGCGCGAGCGGCGGCCGGAAATAGGAACCCGATATGATCTGATCAGAGGATGAAGCAGGAACGCCAGAATAGCGTTAAGAGTTTGTGGCCCTGCATTGGCCTGCAGCCACTTGAGGGTGCTTTGACTAAAAGGCGTAGATCTGGCCTCGCTAATACTATATATCATTTCAGCTCCATTTAAGAAGCCATTGAGGATACTCATGTACTACGTGTCATGATTTGACGCTCAATATTACCGCACTGAGGTTCAGAGTTTAGACAGGATAATAATCGGAACTTATGTCTTGCTGAACCGCTTCACAGTATTGTTGATTAAGGCATCTAGCTCCATTAAGATCGCTAGGGGAAGCGAGAAAGGGTAGTGAGGGATTCATGCGTTACTTACTAGAGTCAAGTTTAGGTATCTCTTGATCATAGGCTGCGACTGTTGAAACTATAGGTCATAGGTCAAGGAGTCATTGTGCGTACCACACCAGAATAGAGGCTAAAGGCATTCCATTCCTATATATAAGACTGATCTTCCCACCTACCTCCATAATCTAGATAGTTACAATGTACACTCACATACTTACTATTTCATCATCGACCATATCATCACGGACTGCGTTCAACGTTAAGCAATCAATGCATTGCCCACTGAGGTGCTGGCTGTCGTCGTCGCAAATCGTAAAATAAAGATCATCGCCATAGCCATGGTCATCGTCGACGTTGCTGATGTCGCTGCTCTCAAGATCATCCTGATCCGGGTTCACTGCTAGACTGAGAACCTCTTCGATATATTAGGGTTCTCCATCCGCGCTATCTGACCAATTTGAACGCCCCGAACCGTAAATAAGACATGTGCTTCATCCCCGAGCGTGAGTTCGTCCAGCACGCTATAAAGCTCTCGCAGCGCTAGGTCGATGGCAAGGTCGGCTTCGTCGCCTACAAGGGCTACGCCTACGTCATCAGCCGCTCCAGCGAGACCTCCAACCTCTACTCTGAGTACGAGAGTAGCATGGATATGCTCGACATGAATAGGCACCGCAGGATACTACCGGCTTCATCGCAATCCAGGGTATCAGGATCCAGAAGTACGGCGAGCCTAAGATTAGGGATAACGAGCCCCTAACCCGTGCCTAGGCGCAGAGTTGCGATGCCGGTCTTTCAGCACCGCAACAGCTTTAAATGGACGGCGAAAATGAATAATGCTAAGGGCCCAACATCAAAAGACTATATTCCATAAGATACCGTCTATAAATGGGAATCTATTCGGCGAATTAAGGAAGTATCCATAGACCAATTGAGGTTGTGGGTGATAACTAGGGTCATTAGTTCATCTGATGCCTTGTTCCCTACTCGCTTAACCGCGCTACCGGGCTAGCCAATCTATGGTATCTTCCTAATTCGTGCAAAGGCGATCTATAGGTGTATACTGGCTCGGGTACAGAGTCATGCGATACCATCTGTCTATTGCCATAATTTACATGCTATACCTTGCGCCAATTCACTTTCTTTCCTTCCGCTGAATTTCTTTCGATCTTGAGCTAGGCAAAGCTTTAATGGTTTATGTGGTTAGATGTTTGAACGGGCTCCGCGCAAGAAGTAGTTAGCTTAGCGTGCGTGTTTCTATAGAGACTAGGTGTTAGGACCCTTCTTACGTATGGTGGGTAATAAACTCTTGTTGTTGCGCGAGGCCTTTAAATCCTTTCTGAATACTACCTTACCTATATATAAAAATGTTTCCTTTGTTTGCTTTTCCTTATACTTTATAATTGCTTTTTTTAATGTAGCTGTAGTTATATTTAGTATAGCTTTATAGCAATATTTTTTTTTTTTAGCTTTTTTGTTTAAATAAAGCTTTTTTA
>JAPUUL010000862.1:0-13334 GCA_029590625.1 Lasiodiplodia mahajangana
CTTAAACAAGTATTATTTTCTAGCTTTAAGGGCGTACTATATTATAACTTTATGTTTACTCCTTTTAGGACTACCGTGCTTTGTACGTTCGGTAGCGCTCGCAACAAGCGCAAATATTATTTGTAGGGTTTTTCGGGCGCTAGTATAGCATAAAGGTTGAGCGTTCGAGTCGCGGTGTTCGTAGCGCCTGGTTTTTTGCGCAGTTGTCGTCGCCCACCATGGCAGGGGTTCCACGGTTTTGGGCTTATGTGTTGGGGGGCAGTTTAACCACTTGCCTAGGTGGTTAGTACAGAAAGCGAGCTTTCCAATGACGTAACACCTTTTGTTTCTTTTAGTGAGTCATATTCCAGGTCCTGTTCAGATCCCTCGGTGATGCTAAATTAACTTATTGTTATTGCACAAGGAGGGAAGTTTTATCTATGAAGCTAAATTCTGATCTGTTAGCTTGTATAGGCCCCTTGGGGCCCGTAAAGCCCTCTCTTTTGTTTAGTTCCGTGGCCCCATTTACTTCTATGTTTGCGTACATCGTGATTCCTATACGCTAGTACTCACTGCGCAGCTTCGTTTAAGAGACTTGATAGAGAGTATTAGTGACTTGGTACTGGGCAGTCAAATCTAGAATTAAAGATAGGAAGAGATGGAAGGAAGGTTTACCTAGTCTAGATTGGTAGTCATAGTAAGGTCCTTCTAGTATGTTATTTTCAATGGTGTTTGTAAAGCTTAGTCTTAGTATGCTCGCGGGGTCAGGGAACATCCTCGGTGGTTTTTCCTCCATCTCAACTTGCGTCACACCCATAACACTTACACCATTAACAAATAACTTGCTGTTCCATGCTTCCCCGAATTAGAATGTAACTAATCGGTAGAATAATTGTTATAAAAGCCTGTTGTTTCGTTCAAATAATCTGAGACCAGATTCCGTCTTCATTAACTAACCAACGACACCCTCCAACGAAGGCAAGCCTGTTGTTGGAGCTATCTCAACACAATCTTCTCTTGGTTTGTACTTGAATTCTGTTCCACCTTTTTCCGGCCCAAAGTTTATCTTGACCTTGGATATACCACCTTCAAACCACTCGAAACTGACGGCTGGGTATACTTGTCCATATATCTCAATGGTCTCACCTGTCCCCGTTAGTTTGCGCCCCCGAGTCGATAGGTAGTCAAGATTCATGTTGGATTTATAACGTACTTCTCCAGGCGCCGTCGAGTGCAAAACTGGCCTGTCTTCTGGCCATGTTAATAGATACACTGACAATATTACCTGCCTGATATGGAGGTACTTTAGCTGCCGTCTCATCTTTAAAAATGATTGACAAATCGCCACTCTGGTAGCTCCAAGACCCATTTTGCCGTCCGACAAAGCCAGTAAGATCAAGGCCCTCGTTAACGAGGCCTATAGCGATGGCGCTTTCACGCGGAACAAAATTAGCGTTATATCCTATCTATAAGTAGTGCCTAACTACCTACCTTTACCGTGTCACGTTTCTCTACGGGACTAGGTGGAAGGGGGTTGGGAAGGGGCTGGGAATTCCTTACTTTAGCGGTTGATACTCTAAAATTTCCACTTCGAAATAGGTATTACTTTGTGGTGGGATACAATAGTCCGCACACACACAACCCATAGAGCAAAATGAGGAGCTGTACGCAAAGCCTTAGGAAAGCATTAGAATCTCACAGGATATAGATATGATATCGGAGCGTGGGTGGTCGAAGGCTGCAATTATTAGATAAGGACGCTTACCATTTATCCATGCTTCTCTACCGTCCTGTGATATGGAAACGTTGTAAGATAGGGTGCATTGGACTAGCCTAGTCGGCTCCCTTATTCCACTACCACCCATGGCTCTTTTTCTTTTGAGACTCTTAAATTCCTCAGTTAGAGTTGGAGAGGAGCCGGCAATGTCTAGTGCTGTCCAGCCATTGTTATCCGGTACATTCAGATTTAGATCCTCGGAACTGGTGATGTCGTTAAAGAGTTCTGTTGACCCCCCTTTCAAGACCGCCGTAACGGCTAATTCGAGTTGTCTGTTTTTATCTTCGTCAGGAAGGGCATCAAGTATGGCATTGAACCTATCCAGAGCGACCTCAGACTGTGAAGAATCCTTGTTTCCCTTTACCTCTAATGCCGCGCGGTATAGTGGCATTTCACCCGATGAGTCGGGAATACAGGGGTCCAATCCTGCTCCGATTAACTTCTTGATGAGGCTTTCAGAACCCCATGATGCCGCATAGTGAATGCATGTCATCCCGGCATTGTCGACTTTCTTGGGGTCTGCCCCAATATCTAGAAGCAATTCGGCATAGCTTATCTCTCCGTTCATTATCATCCATGCGAGGGGTGAAATGCCGGCATTATCGGGGGCGTCGATATCGGCTTTGTACTCTAATAGAAGATTTGCTACACGGCCAGCACCTAGTGATTCGTGTTGTTGTCTAGGTGTAAGGACACCGTACTGTTGGAGCGCATGGAATGGGCCTCCAAATCTTGCTGTCATTGTCTCAACATTCGCGCCCCAGCTTAGAAGGGTTTCAATGATCTCAAGATCCCCCACCAAAATAGCGACGTTAATTAGCGAGCCAAACGTCCCCCCTGGGCCGTTAGGATTAGCACCGGCTGTTAAAAGCATGTGGACAATGGGTAAATTGCAGTTCCGAATTGCAATACCCAGTGGTGTCATCCCAGATTTTGGATCCTGTGCATCAATATCTGGATGAGCATTTTGAGCTTCCTTATTTCCATCCGCAGCTTCATATGTTCCTTCTTCGTCATGCTGCCCTGTCCTGAACCCCAATAGAGCGGCAACTAAGCTGCTTTCGTTGTCCATTACGGCAAGATGAAGAGGAGATAGCCCAGCCAAGTTGATAGCGCTAGCATCGGCGTTATGTTGAAGGAGGGTTTCGATGGATGTTCTCGACTTAAATCTGACGGCAGCGTGAAGAGAGTTCTCCCCCCCATTATCTTTAATATTTGGATTTGCTGATTTGTCAAGAAGCAGTTTGATAATATCGTCATTACCATTTCTGATCGCGACATGCAGGGGCGGATGGTCGAACGTGGGTTTTGTATGATTTGTAGTGCAGCCATTGTCGAGAAGAAGACGTATAAGGTCTAATTTACCACTTCTGAGCGCCATATTCAGGAAGTCTGCCGGTTCCCGATCTAAATAGCCCAATTCAGACGACAATCTAGACGACATGTCGCTATTTCCCCAACTCAAAAGGACCTTGGCCACAGTAGTAACGCCTTCCTTGACGGCAACTTCGAATACTTCCCAAAGTTTGTACCGCCTCTCCATTTCTTCGCGTATCCAATTTATGTTTCTCGAATGTTCTTTATACATCTGAGGTGTCTGTCTCAGCAATTCGTGGACGCAGAGAACGTGGTTACGCCGGGTAGCGTCATGAATGGATTCCACACCCACATCTATGCCTTGGTCCATGAGGAAGTGTATGATGTCCGGACGATTCTTCCTGACCGCTAGGTCTAGGAACCTTTGGTCTAGATCACCACTGATTCCATTGGTAGATATATATTTGCTCCTGATATGTTTGACGATATCCAAGTGATCATTATGAAAAGCGCGAGATATAGCACGCCACTCATTTTCCACCTTAACTCTGCGATAAGGAGCGAGAAGAGATACGATCCGGTAATCATAATTAAGAGGATCCTGAATCCCAGTATCGAAACTCAACGCAAGCTGCTCCTTCCAAGACTCAACCCGAGCATCTGACTCCGCGATTTCTGGTGAATGGAGTACTTTATTCCCTTCTTCAACAAGCTTGCTGACAACAGCATAATGACGATTCAGAACCGCTGTTTCCAGTGTACCAGGTGTCCCTCCGATGATGGGCACTCCAGAGGATATCAATCGATTCACAATTGGGATATGGCCTTGACTTGCCGCTATATAGAGGAGCTTTTGGAGCTTGGCGTTTTCGTGTGGCTTTAAAACGTTGAGTAGAAAATCAAAGGTTCGAAGGGAACCCGAGATGCAGGAGAGTTCCAAAGGAGATTTTCCCTCTGAATTTTGAGATTCAAGGAGCGCATCAAACTCGTTTGGACGCAACCGTCGCAGGGATGATAATGTCCCCACATCTCCTAATTGTGCGGCAAGATGTAGCACATTAGTTTGGAATCTGGGCAGAGCTTCGCCGTCTTGGGCAGCCTCTTTAGCAGTAATTGGGCGGCCTTGTGACAAGAGAGGTTCAACTACCCCAGAGTGCGCATTCATAGCCGCTAGGAACAGAGGGTCACTATTCTCTTGATTGTCAGGTGCCAGTTGAAAGGGAGTAAGATCCCTGTTCATGAGCAGTCGAATAATCTGGAGACGCCCGTATTCCGCCGCAGTACCCAGTACTGCAGTGAGATCGGTATCTGGAGGAATCTTGGCGAGCAAATATCGGAAAACCTTAGCATCTCCAACACGTACAGACGCAGATAGAGCAGCTACAAACTGATCCACGGTATGTGCATCCTCGTTGCTAGCAATCTGTTCCACAATACGTAGGAACCCAAGGTGACTTGCTAATAGGAGTATGTTGTCGAGGTCAAGGTCTATACGCCATTTAAAGATGTCTGCATATCTTTTGGCCCACCATGTACAAGATGTGAGAAACTTCGCAACTTCATCATCTAGTGCCTGTGTAGGCGTTAGCTCCGCCCTGTAGTGATCTGGCCAAACGGTTTCCGCGTATTCTAGGAATGTTGTGGCAACTCCGCCACCCCCACTATTTGGGATTGAGTTTTTGTGTGATGAACACGCCAGTAAGTATGAGAGACAGCACCTCGTCGCAAACGAGTGAAAGTCTGACGCGAGGATTAATCTCCTAGCTTTTAAATAGCTGTGGGCTGTGTGATGTATCGGCACAACCTCGCCATTGACGAGCTTGAGCATATTCATAGACCTTACGAGATCTCTCACCCTCGTCAATGCTGCTTCGTCGTGTATCACATCTAATGTTGATGTACCTTTAGCTAGTCGATCAGGTGTAAGAGTCAAGGCAACGGCTAGCTCGGGTACTGTAAGTGGTCGAAGGGCGTGGAAAACCCAGTTCAATAACAAGACAGCTGATTTATCTTGGCTCTGTGATTCATTCACTACCTCCTCAAGTGTGCCCCCTCGTTGAAATTGTTCTTGAGACAAGAATCCTTCGATTCCCTCCCTTGTTGATGGAATGAGTCCGTCCTCTAGGATCCCTAGGTTTAGCGTTGCCTCAATCAACGTGCAGCTTTCCCTACACAGCTTCTGGACAATGGCTTCTTCAGAATCCTTCCAAGCTGGATTGCGAATGGTTATCTGCGTTACGCGTTGATTTATAGTGTTCTGAATACGACCTACGTCGTCAGAATTTGAGATGGGTATCGAATAAGATGATACATCTTCCGGGAGGCTTAAAGGCGTATAGGTTGTTACCAGAATTTTGAGGCGACATGAGATAAGAGGATCCGTAACAAGGGAAACGATTGTGCTTTCAAGCGATTGGATGTGTTGGCCGGCACTATTGATAATAAGGAACACATTTTGTGATGATTCTACCTTCGATAAGATAGAGCTCAAGAGGTCCAAAAGTTGGTCATAACCAACGTTAGACTGCAGTACGATGAGGTCGGTGACGTTCTGTACCATTCGGTAAAGTGAAGGGTCCAGTGTTAGCAGCTGCCGAATAAGTGATGAGACGAAGGCTTGAGCTGAGTTTCGTCTCAAATCCCAGCGATCAAAGCGAAACGTTATGACGAATGCTTGAGGACATTTATCAGTAGCCACTAAGGTCGAAATTATGTTAGAGCAGATCTGGCTAGTTCCGGATCCAGGAGCGCCAGTTAGCTCAAGGACTGTAGGATTTGTGCTTAGCGTCCAATCTTTATAGGCCTGATTTCCTAATATCCATCCCATGGACTCTTGCTCAATCGCCAGGGGCTTCATTAGGCCAAGTGATGCCGTGTGTGGGGATAAAAACCGTTGCAGAGTTTGAAATCCTCTTTGTTGTCCTATCCGATAAAATTAATCAATACCTGTAACTAGAAGTTGGGTTCGTGGAAGAAATGAATAGCCTAACTGCAAATGCATAATTAAACGTACGTATAGATTTCGTTCTCAGGTCACCGTATACGGCTCTCAAGACTTCATTAAGCCTCGGGTCTTCTTTATCGAATTCCCAAATATCGGGTGGTCTATCAAGACTCTGAAATTGGTGAGTCTAGATGCCCATAATTCTTTCCAGGATTTTACTTACGCTCTGTAGTTCTAGTTCGTTGTGTAGTGAGATATTAAAGCCCTGTGACACTGGAGCGAATTCCCTCTCCGCTTGGGATAGTTCATTGGGAAATATGGTGAAGAGCTGGGGAAGATTGAGGGTTTTGGTACCCCTTAGAGCAAGGACTCGAACGAGGAAGTCGTTCCATTGTTGAGGTTCGCCACAACACGCCGAATCGAAGAAGTGCTTTAAGTTGTCAGTCTACAGTTTTCGTATTAATGCCAGGTCAGAACATACAAGCCCCACAACTCCGTAGGCCAACCATTGATAATCTGGATGTTCTAGAGCAAGAAGAAGGATCTGTGGATCTTGTCAGGGCCTTCACGCTTCCTGGAATGTGATGAAATCGATCTAACCTGCTTCACAAGCGTAGATCCAGTCGTATTTGCTAAGGAAGACAACCGCTGCGGGTTCCGGATGGGCCTAATTATGAATCAGCCTGATTCGAGACGTATGAAATGACAGCATCTATACCAGAAGCGAAACTTTTGATTTTTGCAACTCGCCAATAATACTTCTCGGTCGATCAGATATTAAATACGACGAATTCGATTGCTCAATATCCTCAGCGAAGAAGTCGAAGACACGGACGTCAGAATCCAGGAAAAATGTAGAAAAGAGATCGGCGCGATAACTATTAAGTGCATCGTCCAACTCGCGGGAGTCGGTGACTCCATTCACTAGTACGATTCTGCCCGAAAATGAAAATGGTAAGCATTTCTACTTAACCTCAATAGCCATCAACATGGATCTCAACAGAGTAAAAATGCTTACAGTGACATGGTGATGGGGTGATGTAGAACGATGATAAGGCTCAAGAGACGGAGCCCAGCATGTCAAGATATGAATAAGACTGGGAGGACGAGAAATTAAATGCGACGGGAAGAATATAGGACGAAATTATCCGGCGGTCACACAAGAACAGGTCGAAAATAGGGGTTACACGATCGCAACCCACGAGTCATGAGGCTCTTGGGCTATTTTAGGAAGCCTACCAAGAAGCACTCATCCCTAGGTAGTAACCTCTAGTAACGGATTGACCCGATCACATGGGCTCAAATCGGCCAAGATCCCATAGCCATACTATGTCAGAATGAAATGAGTCTTCCTCATGGAGTATAAAAAGCTAAAAACGAAGGTAATAAAAATACCCGGCAACCTAGCATTGTACAGCCAGTATTAACTAGAAGCCAACAGGCAGTCCGCACTGCCCCAAAGTCCTCCCAGGGCACCATGCCATGGGTCCGGTTCCTGGGATCGCGTCGAGCTCTGTGAACGTATTGATTAGCGCTTCTGCGGCATAAATATACTATCCGATAGATCATTTCGTAGTCCTAACCAATAGTTTGGAGCAAACCCTTGGCTTTGACGCCATGTCAAAGCCTTGTATAAGTACAACGTACCTGTACTAAATAGCCCGTAACCTTTCGAGTCGACGACAGCCACAAAGGGGAAATTGTTTATGGCTACCTGATTTCCGAAAACCTCGAAGTAGCTCGCCGTCGATCCCGTCTTGGGACTGACTCCCGCCGTTCCCGAGTTCCATCCGACGGCCTGGTTGGGTTGGCCATAATTGATATACTGTTACCCCGATTAGTTCATATCAGTAATCACATGAGCATAGCGATACATCGTTCTTGCTCGTGGCTTAATTACACTCACCGTCACCAAGTTCCCGTCTCCCTGTAATATTAGCCGGCAGTTGCATGGGTTTGCGCATGGCAGGCTGGGGTCCGAAAATCCAGAGTTGAACGAGATGCCGCCGCTAAAGTATAACACTAAGTTCCCGTCGGATTGGAACTCAAGATGACTGCCGCTAGATAAGGCTGCGACGGTCCCAGCGCAAGTGCTCCAGCCAAGACTGAACTGGGCTATGTCACCGTTCACGCCGTCTCTACGCTGCGGCAAGTCGGCGGGAGCAGCAGCCGTGAATGCTGCCAGGGCGAGAGCGGCAATCGAGAAAGATAGAATTGCCATTTCGAAGTTGCTTCACTATTTATACGAACTAGCAACGAGGGTGGAAATGAGCGAATGTTGAAACAAGCTATTACTGACGAAAAGTCTCGAATATATAGAGTTCGTCATTGTGGGTCGCCTATGATCGCGAATCACGATTTTCTCGTCGGGCTCCGAAAGCATAGTAAGTCAAATTGTCCCTGGTCAAGATGTCCTAGCTGACTTAGGTACTTGTCATCGCGGGTCCGCAGACTTAGACAGAACGAAAGAAGAAGCTCGTGAGATATAGAATATTGCGATAATCTAACGATTCCAAGTGCAACATCACACTTTATGCTAAGTCATCTTAGAAACCAATTTGTTTGGTCGTGGATGTGTGTCGAACATCCTCATTGAGTCACTACCTTTGGCTGCCTGCTATGAAGATACAGCGTTTGGGGAAGGCCTAATTCAGTAGCACGTAGCACACGTGGAAATCGAAAGCTTATTCCTCGGGAAATATTTTAATCCTTGCATAACCGATCTTGCGGTATGCCGAATTAGATCTAATTTGTCTTGGCCAACCAGCTTAGCATGGTCGGTGGCCGAACAAATGTCACCCTGATCAGAGCTGCATGTTTGGAACCAATTATCTTATCGATCAGATCTGGAAGGGGGCAATATTAGCGGCTTACTCTAATAACTCCACCGACGTTCATTTCCGATTTCAGACCTAATTACTAATGGCTTCAGCCTAGGCTACAAGCCGGTGGAGGATAGTGGCGCAGAATCCATCATACCGGGTTATCGTAGGAGGAAATCTCGAGCTAGGACGCAGGTGAGGTAATGTTGAAAAAATGGAGGCATTCTTTTATCCTGGAGGCATCCAAAATAGGGACCTAGTATATAACATGAGATATGAAGACTAGTAACAGAGAGGGGTTCAATATGAATTGTCAATGTAGCAGGTTACACGGTGAGGATCTCGTTGGACCACTAGGATTCATCTCATGCATTCAGGCAAATCCTTCAACCCTAGAGGCACTACAGGTACACGGGAGGTATGTAACTAGTGCTCGTTCAACTTGGCATGATACGGATAACTTTCATTCCAATCGCTCACTTCTGGTCCACAAGTGCATCTAAGCTCAGGTGTTCAGGTACCTTTTTCTCCTCCGCTTGCTGCAATTTCATCTGAACAAAATCATCGAGTCCGTCCCGTTCCTCTTGCGTTAACAGAGGAAGCCGATCGTCAAGGGAGTTGAGAGTGCCAAAGTACTGCTTATCAAGAAAAGTCCAGTAGATATCGTCAAACATAAAGCTTCTTCTTGCCGCGAGGCAAAACCAGAATAGTCCGCTTTCCATAGAACGCTCCATCCGACCCGACAGGCGCTGTCTCTCCAGTAGTGCGCCAGTCCAAATCTGTTGGTCCTCGCAGGCTCGAAGAACCTTTAGGAAAAGTTGAAGGCGAGGTCTGTACCGGTCCAAAAACTTATTAAGGTCCGACTCCCAAGCCTCTGGACTTTCGAACAAGAGCCACCATGGCGCAGTGTAGGTGAATTCTGACGGCGCGACATAGGTGAACTCCCAGTCAATGACTCCATTAACTGTCAAATCCGACTCCGAAACGAGGACATTCGAAGGCCGAAAGTCATCGCAGTAGAGGCGAAAAGGGCCGGGTTCAGTTTGAATGTCTCGCGCTATTCTTCGGAAGAGACAGCGGGCTATATATTTCTTTCGGCAGTCAACTTCGTCACGCACGGCATTATTGCGCTGGTGCTTGAGGTGAAGGAACTGTTGCGTGGCGAGTTCTTGGAAATACTCAGACGCCGTCCGGAACATGCGGTTAGTGAATTCACTAGGAGGATAGCCTCCGACGTGTACAAGGTCGTTCATATTCAGGGTCAATGGCCGTTTGACCACCTTATATCTAGAATCCCCTCCCAAGGCCCCGATACTGGGGAAGGTTGGTTTGGAGAGCTCTAGCACGAGCTGGGCCATGCCATGATAGGCTCGTTCTAGCTTGGAGTCGGAGACAGTTGGACTTAAGTTCGGCGATTCTACCGTTGGGTCTCCCAGACATTTGGACAGTAAGGTGCCCTCAATGACGGACATAATCATATAGGGGCAGCCTAGCCAGTTACCCTTACCAATTACTGTTGGGACTGGGACTCGAGTATGTTCAGCGAGATATCTCATAACGAATATCTCATCCTCGACTTTCTCGGAGCGGAAATGACTGCGACCCAAAATGGGAAACCGAACGAGCAGGCGCTCCCCATTATCGAAAGTGACGATACGGCAGAGGTTGTAAGCGCCAGTGGTAAAACGCGATACCTCAGTTACGCGTGCGTCGGGGCGGCACTGACTAGCGATTTGGGTGAGCAAGTCAGGCCATTTTTGAGCTAACGATTGCAGCCAGGCGCGAAAGATTCTTTGGCACTGCTCCTCCGCGAGTTCGTCCCAATCCATGCTGAAAATGTTGTACGGTGGCCAAATGTCGAAAAGGTAGAAAGCAAACTTCTGTGAAGGGAGGTAGCTTCGGAATTTATTCGGCCAAACACGAGTATTCCGCTGTCGGGATGGCTTTGGCTAGCGCTCTAGACGAATTACGTGGCGTTGGTATGACTTGTCTCACTGATATTCCGGTAATGGTGAGTATTATATTAGGGTGAAACCTGTATATGGTTTTGAGCTACATGGCTGCCAACCGACGTAATCAATAACGTAGTACGGAGTAGATCATGCCGATATGCTGCTACGTATGCGCTCGACGCGTCAGTGTAACTAGGTATTCCTAAGAGTAGGTATATCGCGACCATCCCTTGATAGAGGCTGTTGTCGAATCTACTTCCCAAACCCTAACGCCGTATTATTTTGCAACATTGCCCCGAATTCTTCCCCATACCGTGCCTTATTTGGTCAACAATATATTACCATGAGTGGTAATGCTGTCGACAGCGGGAGTAGCACCGGCGGGAACACGGCTAAACCCCCCAACCCCCCTACGACACTAAGTTCCATGTACTCGTTCTATCATCGGAATCGCGAATCTCTTGAAAGTGTTCCATATTCCGTTAGCCACGGCAGAATCCCACTCATTTTCGTGACCCGCACTGTTCGTTCTGCCGAAGAGGGGAAGAAGAAGCTGCGGGACCTTCTTGACACTCGTAAGATAATCGAAGACATTTCGGATTGGGAACTTGAGCTTATGACTGAGGTTAGGCGCAAAGGCGGCAGCTAATCAAATGAATTTCATAATATGAGGAGGAGAAGGTGTTGGGTTTCTTGAAAGGCGTCCGTCCCGACACGGATGAATGAGGATTATAATGCTCTCTAGTATTTATAATGTTAGGAGTAGTAGAAAAGAAACTAATAATTATTCTAGATTCTTAGTAACAGTAAAAAGTTGAAATTCCTATAACCACGATTTTAATTCCTAAACTCCGTGCTTAACTCAAAATAACCACTGCTTAAATTGCCCTTTTTTGCGTTGCCTTCCGTTCCCTTGTGCGTCCGAACCCTTTTAATAGAACACACTCTCTCCTCTTCGTATATAACTAACATTAAGACTTTTTTTATNAAAAAAAAAACACTGAGATAAAGTACATATAACGTCCTTGGTGTGTTGTTTAGTAGTTGGTTGTTTAGTTTGGTTTCTACTTGGTGCTGAATTGACATAATGCAAACCCCCGCATGAATGAAATTGGTATTTCTGTTATGCCATAGGCCTATTGCCTGAGAAAGTGGTTATCACCAAGTTTTCCGTAGTCTTAAGTCAATAATACAACGGAGTTAGGAGCAAGGAGCTAAAGTAAGGCGAGCCGAATTTGAAAACAACGTTATGTGGACATAACTACCTACCTACACTAACTTGAAATTCTAACCGTATAGATAGCTGAATGTATCCAGCAAAAGAAATAGGTATTGTTAGATTCCATTATTCTCATTATCATCCTGCCATTACATAACAGTCGCTACCTTCGCATATAATTTAGGCCGAGAACCGTTTGCGTGTCGCAGCGCTAGCAATAATACTGGTGAAACAGCTAGAGGTCTCCCAGGGCAGTTTTCCGCCAATAGTATCCCTACAGCTAAGAAGGTCTCTAATATGAGACTCTAATTGGCTAGGTGTGGCGTACAGCCTCCTCCGATGTCGCCTATCTGGAGCTGAGGCTTCTAGCCGTGCCATTAGATAAGTGTAATATACCCAATCTCCGTGTCACTTTACCATGAGATCATCGACTTGTGAGTAAACCTGCCCCAGATTGCCCAAATTTGTGAGGTGTGGAGGTTTGTTGGCCGAAGAAACACATGGATCGGGAGTATACTCGGATAAGGCCTGAATGGAAGACTCGCCGTCCCTAACAATCAAGACACGGGCACAGGTTTACGTGATAATTTTGCACGTGCGGTATGATTCTTCCCAAGCCACATTCCGCCTACATCGTTAAAACTCACGCGAATCTACCTTCAGTGTAAGGTAAATGCCGTCTGAATTCGTACAACGATGTCTACTATCTTGCTATCTACGCGAAGCTCCCGATGCAGGGAGAATAGGTGCTAAAACCGCACTTTGTGATGGAATTAAAGGGCTACTATGTCGAAAGCGGAGAAGCCTAGCGGGTATTATCGTCTATAATATACTAGGAAACCAAGCAAAGTAAACCCCAGATGAGATAGGCTCAAGGTCAAGAGACGAGGCGTTGTGCCCGAAATGACGAAGGCGTGACACCTACCTGGCACCTACCTACCCACCAGCCAACCTAGCCGTGTACCACCCACGCGCCCCTACTCCCGAGGGCGATTCTGTATCACTGACAAGCCCTTCACGCCCCTAAGCCCCATCTTGCCAACGGTACTCTTCTCTAGGCTGGGGATTTCAGCGGCGCCGAGACCTTCAAGCGCAAATTTGTTGGCTTCCGCTACAAGCCTGACGCTGTCCCAGCCCATACGCTTCAGATAACTCTTGTAGAACCCAAGCCATCCCTGATATGTCTTTACTTGGTTGTCCATCTTCTCGGTAATACTCCTGATCTCGTCTTGGGCCGTCAGATCGGCGGGCTGTTCGTTGAATGCGATGCCCTTGAGCTCCCATTTCGAAAACCAAGTTTCGTGCGACGAGATAATGAACGTGC
>JAPUUL010000863.1:0-13331 GCA_029590625.1 Lasiodiplodia mahajangana
CTCCCCACCCATCGTCTTGTTGACCCTTTCGAACCCCAGCTTCAACCAACCTATCTGTCTTTAAGCAAATCAGTTTAGTTCTAGGTAGCTATTCTATTCACATTAGGTATTCGTCATTACACCAGCCAGTATACCCTCGCCTCGTCTACCTAGTCCACGTTGCCCACCGCTGTTCGAATCCAGAGGAGCGACTTACCGACCTCTTGTCATCTCATCTCTAGATACGACCTGGACCCGGGCAACATCCATGCTTGTTCGTCTGTGTGCTCTGTCATTGCAGCAGCAACGGCAACAGCAACATCGCTAGCATTGCGCTTCACGTCGAGTTGAGTTTGGTTGCCGTTCTGGTTTTGGTTCCGGTGTAATTCTGGACATACTGTCCTTTCGTCCTCTCTCTATCTCCTTGATTCATCACGTCGAAACCCCGTTCTTTCAACTTAGTTACGGCTTTACCAACGTCGCCATCGATCATCATCCTGTATTAATTTAACTTCTCACTCCGCCAACATACTACCTTACCGCTATATCGCCGTACTGCGACGCCATTCCCCCCTTTCTACCGAGTCGGCGAACGGTCTGTACCTCCTTTTTCGTGTGAATGCCCGCGGCCCCCGATCCCCGATCGCTCTCACAGACGGCCCCCGACAATACCGCCAAACTGTCTTCACCAATTCTCATTCCCCGGACCGTCTCGTACGACGTCGGTACCAATCCTCCTCCTCGACGGGGCACTACCTACCGAAATACCGACATGGGTGACCAGAAGACTGGGAGGAGGAGGAGATCTAGTAGCATCCTCCAGATCTACCAGGAACCACTAGAGCCCATAGAACAGCTGAGCGATCAGTCTGCCCTCCCTAATCTCAATGCGAACTGGGTCAACGCCAAAGGTATGTGCTGAGCCATGTGTCGTAGGTGCCGCTGGCAGGCAGATACTGATTGGCTTTGGTATAAAATATAGGGGCGTGGACTATCCACATCGTTTTGATAATTGCTCTCAAAATCCTTTGGGATGTCATACCGGGCGTCTCCCAGGAAACCTCGTGGACGCTTACCAACATATCTTACATGTTCGGCTCTTATATCATGTTCCATTGGGTCCGAGGCGTGCCGTTCGACTTCAATAGTGGCGCTTATGATAATTTGAACATGTGGGAGCAGATTGATGACGGTGCGCAATATACGCCAGCCAAGAAGTTCCTGCTTAGTGTACCCATTGTACTCTTTCTTCTCAGCACACATTATACCCACTACGACCTCGCATACTTCACTATCAACTTTCTGGCTGTTCTGGGAGTAGTCATACCGAAACTGCCCTTCGTACGTTCTTCCCCTCTTCAAATGTACAATCTCCGTTGGCCAGCCTACTAACGGACTTACAGAGTCACCGCATGAGAGTTGGTCTATTTTCTGGCGTACCTGATGATTAAAAGCTCGTCAAGGTTGAGAGAAAAACGAGGCCGTTTAGCATAGTTGGAATGGCGTATAAGCATGTTGGTCAATCTCACAAGGCAAGACTGGAGTTACGATACGCGTTACGCTATCATAGATCAACCAAGTCTAGACCGTGGTATACGACTATAAAATACAGACAAGCAGGGGAGGGATGGCAGTTTGAGCCTTGACTTTTGCCGTACAATGCTGTCACCACGCCCAGAATTTGCAATGAATAACGGAACTCCACTCCTACTTCGTATGCTAAGTTGAAGCTCCCTCTACACCCGCTTTTCCAATGCTCTAGGCTTTAAAATAATTGTAATTATACCCTCATATGGTAACAGTCAAACATTGTAACGGATGTGTACGGTACAGGTCGTACAGAGACTTGTGACGTGAACGGCTCCGGATCTACCGATATATCGTTTACGAGCTTCCTCGATTGTTACAACCATTTTGACGCCATCTCCAGGTCTACAATCTAGTTAATCTAGCCGAAACTTAGATATATAGCCCACGCTTTACGTTTTTGTAGTGACGATACGAGACTAGCTCCTTGGCCGTCATATTAGTCCTCTTCTCTATCTTCCATTTATCATTTACGGCTGATCTATCATAATACTTAATCTCTATTGTTGTCAATTGACTCAAGGCTAAGATCAGCAGTGCGATCTTTTGTTAATTGCCTTCCTTACCAAAGCAAAATTCAACCCAAGCACAAGCTCTTGTGATTATTGTAGCGCTAGCGCTGCTTCAACTACCACCACACGTATTATTCGTACAACAAACAGCTACTATCACCGTTCATGCTATTATCGGTACTACTGCTCATGCTATGACAACCCTTTAGGCCTTCCTACTGTTAGTCTCTCACGACGTACTCTACTCGATATGTGTGTTGTGTCATACAGGTAAACACATAACTACACGTGTCGCGGCGAACTTAAGGCAGAAAGAAGAGGAGGCATACCTACAACTGATCTACGTAAGTTCGAGAGATCGTATCTGGCCACCGCTATTACAGACCAAGGGTAAAGCGATCTTGCCCTTTTGACCACCAGCGCTCACACCATAAGGTTGACGAAGGTATCCGATCCTAGGCAAATCCCGCACTTGTTCGACGATAATTTGCAATTGAATCCCTCAAGCCAACATCGGTTTCATAGTGATATATCTCTCAATGCCACGTGGTGAAGCAGCGGCTGGTGTAACGAAGCTCGAATCATCCGCAAGGGAGGAAGAGCAAGTTGCCCGGGTGAGAACCCGGATCATCTTTGGTGTTGCCAAACCAGCGTACCGATTGAGTATATGAGACTTTATCATCGCACATCATGATATCGATGGCATTGTGATGCGATAAGTCGGCCACAGAGATACTTAGCTCGATTGTATTTACTGTGCTATATTTGCTTCAGCACACACATGTGTCTTGCTTGCCAAGAAATTCATCAGTGAAATGCCGTCCCCTTACTTGTATGTTTCCTGACAACCCGCCTAAGACTCGCTCTGATCAATTAGGGATAATGATAGAGACTCTAGGTCTGAACACGACAACACCGGACAAGTGCCAGGTGATTTAGATTCCTACAAGGATCATCAATGTCAAACAATAGCAACAATATTCCTTCAATCACCTGTTTACTTGTGTCGGGGTAGATATCCTCAGTGTTTGTTTATGTTAAGGTCTTGGCCCTGGTGACCTTGTTTCTGTCACTCAGGCCTATGATCGCGCCGAATAGCCACCATGCCCCCTTATTAACTTATGACAGAATGGATTATTGTTTCTATATATAATATAGAAGAGTAGAAAATTTATGAGAGCGGGTTGTGAATGATATCGGTACATTAGTCAATCTTACACTGACTAATCATAAAATAGGAATAGAGATAGAGATCATCACCTGTATAACAATTGAGGCATACACAATGTTTTAGAAACTGCTCGTGGTTGTTATATTTACCGAGCTACTGCTGCCAATAGTCGGTAGGATACGTGACCGCCTCATGAACCATGGCACGAAATCAATGTGTGACGGCGGTCCCTGTATAAGACTCAGACACATCAGGCTACACAGAGTGACGCCCAAATCACGATCCGCCGAAGGGATAGTAATAATACATGCCTTTGTCACGCCTCATTCATAACGTGTGGCACAATCGGCCGCCGTTCATTAGCTTATAGAAAACAATGTGGCTGACAGGGAAGCGCTGCCCGTCGTTCGTAGCCGACCGTTGCTCAGGGAGGCAACCAATAACAACAACAGATGAAGCACAAGCCCAGGATAGCGAGATCTGTAATAATGACCGTGCTTTCGTGGGAATACCTTATATTTTCCAAGTATCCATCAACCTATTGAGGGTCTGCAAACTTAAGTCGGCATCTCACCTAGGATTAATCTCAACGAAATCAAGAGAATCCTTTCATGATATTTGTTGATAGGAAGAGGAAGCTATCATGCCGCGCAGACATTATATTGAGACGGTCTATATTGTCGGGCCGTCTGGGGTAGAGCACGAGGAGCATGCGTCAAGAAGCGGCTCATCACACCAGTCCCGACATGAGTACGCTAGACAGTATCCATCAAATTGTTTAAGTAACCTTCAAGCTGACCATATCATATAGGCGTCCGCCCCTTTCACGAATCACTGTGGAGACGTATGCTGAGAGTTATCCTTAAACTGCACCGAGTGACGTTTGAGCTAACCATCTTCAATAGTCGCACCCATCGTTCCAGCTCTTCACGACATAGTAGAGACGAGTATGCTAAGAGCCATCTTTGAACGCCGCCGAGTGACGCCTGAGCTAACCGTATTCAATAGTCACACCCATAGTTCCAGCTCTTCACGGCATCATAGAGACGAGTGCGCCCGATAAAACTCTCAAAGACAATTCACCGTTATCAAGCTAATGGGGTTTCATAGCCATCTCCCTCCCTCCACTCCCAGACGACGTGCCACGGACGGGTAAGCTGTAACTCAAACCTGGTAGAGTGATACTTAAGTTGACGAATCTTCATAGTTATTATTCCTCTACAGGACATCCTGGATATGAGTGTGTTGGGAATTATTGAAAGCGATAACATGATGTTCGCGCTGACTGTGTCCCATAGCCGTGATCATTTCACCTCTTCGCATGATAGAGACCGGTACACCAAGCATCCTTCGTAAAGGTTCATGGATTGATAAATTGGGCTGACTTTATTTTGTAGTTACGGCCATTCTTCGTCAACCCGTAGCCATCGATCCTTTCGCCCCCCGGAACGCAGCTCTACATTTCCTGGTTCACAATCATTTCCACACTATCCAGGACCACCGCCTTCGCACCCAGGGCCGCCACCWCTACAGCAACAAGCACCGCCGCAACGGCCTCCTTACCATCAGCAACGATTCGTCTCTCGGCAACCACCGATCATGCCACCCATGAAGGCAGCACCTCTAGCAATCGTGAGTGAGAAGTCTGTAGCAGCCCAACAGCGGCCAAGTATTGCTCAGAGACCCACTGTGAAGCCAGCTGAGTAAGTATTTCCCAGAGCTATTCTCTTCCCGCTTAGCCAATTTCTAGAGCATAGACTTTCCCTATCGATGAAGGTCGTGCCTAGAAACTCCCAAGATCCTCGTAAATGATCCTAAAAGATGGCGAGAACTAACTCCAAGTGCCCTAGTCGTCGCTACGTCCAGCCTCAGACAGCGCGACTTGTCCGGCGCGATTCAAACGGTATCTCCGAATGCAGCGAGGACGACGATAATTCTCGACTTGAAGAACTGAGAAATTATACCGTCTCTCCTATACAGTCGCCTAGATGGCGATAAACTACAGCTATACCGAATGTGACATTTGAATCTGGTTATCGTTACCAGGCGTGATACTCATACATATAGAAACACCGCTGGCGTGGAGGTGTCGGATACTCGACACTTTGCGCTAATATATCATGTTCTAGCCGCATGAGAGAGCGTATTAACAAATACGGAGGCGACGGATATCGCGATAAGAGTGTTTTGTTGCTATTGTGAATTAATAGGTAAGTGAGAGCCTACGAGTATCCGAATACCGCTAACTAAGTAATGATCAGCCGCCCTTTTGGCGACAACTAAGAGATACCCTACTTGCTCGTGTAGGTTGAAGGGTAGGACTATGCGTAGTTCATAGTCAACGAACTCAACGAGCCCCACGCGGGCCTAAGATCTGCATCATGTTACTAAGTATATCGGGAAAATGTTCTACTTGAACAGTCTGAGAATCAGGGTCGACTTTGGTCTCTTTGGCTTGTAGGGCTTTTAGATTGTGTAGATAGTGTCACAAAATGCCTCAATTATATAAGTTACATAAAGTAGTTATGTACACTTGAAGTTGATTTAACATTTGCGCCATATATATTGAGAAATTCTGGAGTAAAATGAAATACTTAACGACTCGTTCGCCTGACATCGCGTCGGCTATCAGGGACGTGCAATGTGGACTACCTACCTACGTGGTGACGCATACGCAATATAAATAGTAATCTTCGTCAAGCATAAAAGAGGAACGCTCCCTCGCTTGTTACCACGTGGAATGTGATGTCATGGAGAGCTGCAGCGGATTGCTACCGCGGCGCTAATTACAAATTGCCATGTTCTGAGGATGCTTGGNTTTTCCTGTCGCGCGGTGGGNAAAAGGTGGCCTGCGAGGACTTTTGCGCGGTGCTGGTTACCGAAGGGAAGAGATGTGCCGCATCGCGAATACCTAGCCGATCTGGATCGATCACCCGTAATCAATCGTACGCAACTAATTCGTGATCGATTACGTCTCCCCGCAGAAATAGTCTTTGTTTCCTTATCCAATGGTCTCAGGCACCGAAATTTCTGTGTCTTAGTTGACGGTACCGACAGCACGAAGGAGGGGCTCGCTGCGCGAGTAGATTCAAGGCATCTGGATTTTGGGAGCGATGATTGGCTCTAGCTATCACGTAGGGCTGATGGGTACTTAGTGCATGCGTGTATAGTCTAGGTGGTGTAGAGATTTGGGTTACTGAACTACCTAGGTAGGTAGGAACAGGAATCCCTTTTGATCTAGTTGCGCCTTGGCTCTTACGTGTCTGTCTTTGAAGGACGTGACGTTGGATGCAGAGAACCTACACCTGCATTTGCTTTGTCGTAGGTCTCCCACAAAGTGATTGTGTCCCAAAGGCGGTTGGACAATATCCAGGGAGCCAAGATATTTCGTTGTAGCCAGTCCTCCACACCCCAGAGTGACTTGCATGAATGGGGGCACGAATCAACCAACCATGTTGCAAAATGTAACCTGAAGCAGCAGCAATGGGGAAGCAGCAGGTATGACTCAACCAGAGACAACTGACCGCAAGAGTACTGTACATACTGCAGCAGTCCTGTCATGGTAGTATACGCGCGCGATGGATGTACGTACATGTCCTCCCCTTCGATACGAGCAGCCTGTCCTGTCACATGCCCTGATTGTCGTGAAGAAGCCCGGAATGGCGACGAGAGAATCCAAGCTATAGGGATATTTACAGTTCTGATATAAGGACTCTCTACGGTTGCGCAGTGAGTTGCTATTCTTCTACTGTACATACCTAGACGTTTTTAATGTCGAATAGATAGGTAGGGAAGTGTGGCCCAATCCAGTCGAGGCACGGGTGCGATCTACCTACACCGATTTGGACTAGATGAGGCTCTGTGAGTGATCTGTCCCATGTATGTATGCTGTACTGTGTGTGTGTGTGTGTTTGTGTGTTTGTGTGTGCTGCTGGGGAGAAGACAGGAGAGAGGCGCCAAGACTGCACACTGTCGCGGTGGCGAAGCAGCAAACCGAACCAAAAGCTGCATTTTTAATTGCGCCAACACATCCTGTCAGCTTAACTATTGGCTATGCTCTAGTCGACCGGCTAAGAGCTCCGTCTTCACCCTAGTCTGTGCCTCTCTGCGCAAGAAGTCGAACCATTGATAAAGCATGGGCTGATGGGATTGTACGGGTCCGTTGTGATCGCGGATGGGTACACTAGACAGGACTAGACAATGAATGTCCCACTCGGAGACTTTTCTAGCCATTTAGCAGCCAACTGACAGATTGGCCGGTTCGCCGACTGGTGTGTTAATCTGTGTATTATTAATCTCTCCAGGGCTGGCTTGTTTATTTTTATTTTAGTTGCATTCTTATTATTGCATAGGGGAACTAAACGGTCAATCGCCAAGCCAGCGTCTGGTTGTCAATAAACACATTCGTCCCATCTAATGCAGGATAATCCCGCATGATGCTGATGTCGGTGGGTTGATTGACTGATTGATGGTACTGGTATCGAGTTTCAGGGCAGAGCCATGCGTTGTTGCGCCTGAGCTGCTACATATGTATGCAATGCGATGAGTTCATCGTGGGTCTCCGGACGAACAAACGGCGGAGGAGGAAGAGGCAAAGCGGTTTGAGGGAATACATGGCGACAATAGTTCGTCGTTCCAAAATGGCCTAGCTTGAGGCGGGAGGAGGGCGCAGCTGATGAGTCGCCGGGGTTGCATCGGACCCGCTAGGACCTTTGACATGTAGTGGCTGTTAGTGATACAAGTACAGCGCCAGCACAGCACTGCAGCTGCATAGCCCGCAAGATACTTCCCGCGCCATCAGAGCCGGGTCATCCTCTACATCGCAGCCATCGACCCAGCCGACAGGGATGTACCAAGGCTGTACCAATGCCAACGGCTGCTGCCTAAAATCCCACGCCGACAGACACATTTCAACATCGCCCCGTGCCCGTCCATCTCTGGTGCTTCATCCTTACCTGTATTCTTTTGTGCTGTCCTTCTCGCAACTAACCTCCCAGGCCACCGTATTCTTGCCCCGAGTTATTGTCCTGTTGCCGCCGTTGTCCCGCCTGTGACGAGTCTGAAGACGTGTTTTATCTTCCCCGAGACACCCGGACAAATCGTGCACGTCGCGCCCCCTCCATCCTGTCTACTCTCTTCTTCCACTTTCTGTGTCCACATACATACATACTGCATATCTTTCGCTCATCGCTATTCTCATATCGTCCTCTCTTTGTTGTAGCATACGCACGTGCTTTGCTGTCGTCTTGGACATGGTCTAGCATTGATTGAGACATTTGGTTATATCTGCACCTGTCTGGCCCTCCTGGGGAGCACAACCCAAACAAGCTTGGCTCTGCCATACGCCTCTCGAGTCTCGAGTATCTTGCCGAGTCGAGTCATCGTCTTGACCTCCAACCGCCTTGATCCGATACACCGGTCCGGCTGGGCTTCTCTAGTTGGCCTATTCTCCCAGTAAGAACATTTGTTCCCCTAATCAACGGTTCTCTTTCCTCGGCTGAGGGCGAAACCTTATTNCCCCCCTTTACATTGGGCTCCCGATTACTCGACAACTGTGATGTTCGCATTGAGTTTATAGACGCCTCGGCTATTCGGTGTATATCGAAGGACTTGTGACTCATAGACGTGCTCAGCCCTGCAGTGCATACCAGTGCTAACCCACTGGTTCTCTATACAGCAACCAACAAATACCATCCACTATCTCCCATACATATATACCGGTGGGGCGTATCTAGTCATCATGTCGTCCAATCCTCGCCGGACTCCTGCATTGACTGTCTTGGACTGTAATGCTCGCGATGGTCTGACCCTTAAGAGCAAGCTGGCTCTCCGCAAAGGAGCCACCTTTCACTCTCCCGTCACTCCTCCGTCCAGTCCGCCATCGGCTTCGTCTTTCAAAGTCCCCTCGCTTCCTCGTCGGTCTCAGACTACTTTGGATGATGTTGTCGGCGCCCACGTACGCCGCGCAGCCTTGAACATTGGCAAAATTGAAGATAGCCTCACAGCGCCAGAAGGCGAGTCATCCACCCGTCGGGTTTTCCATGACGATAGTCTTCCCATACCTCGTGGCGTTTTGAACCACAGCATCATGAGAGACACAGCCATGGAGCCTCCGTGTGATATGGAGAGGCGCGTTTTGCGCCCTCGCACGCGCCGCTCATCACATCATCATGAGTCGGACAGTGGGCTGGGAACATCGATTGCATCTACGGTTCAAAAGCGGAAAGAAGTTTCATCTTCTGTCGGTGCTTCTGCTATTACGCGGTCTGTTAATGTTTCTGGCGGAGAGAAGCTGCCTCGCCTGAGCAGCCGCGCCTTCAACCGCATTCGCGAGCACACTTTGAAGCCTTTGCTAGAGAAATCTGGGCTAAAGGCTTTCCACCCAATTGTGCTTGATTGCCCCAGAAGGATCCAGGAGAATCAGATTATTTGTCTTAGGGATCTCGAGAAGACCCTACTCTTTATGGCACCGGTGAGTCAACTTCTGAAAGATGGTGGGGTTTGGGGAGTTACTTATCGTTCGTTGTGTTTGAAGGAGAGGGCCAAATCCGCGAAAATGTACTTCGACTTTTGCACTACATCTATCCGATGCATCCAGGCTACGGTCGAATACCTGAGCGACCGAGAACAGACACGACCCGGCGATCGACCTTACAATAGCGGCTACTTTATTGACCTCGTCGACCAGATCCGCCGGCACGCTCAGCACATGCAAGAATCTCGTGAGAGACAAGCTTCAGGTGAAGACCTTAATGAGATGGATGTAGACCCGTATGTGTTTAGATCCCGTCCCTTTTATTTCTCCCATGTTAACACGCTGTTTAGCACCGATGAAGTTAAGCTTATTGGCGGTCTTGCAACTACCGGCCGTCAAGCAGAGCTTGTTCGGGTCAAGAAAAATGGCAAAGCCTTCTCGCTTGCCACAGGTGAACCGGTTGAGGATTTAGATGAAGAGAAGGCACCGATTCGGTTTAAGCGATCCATGAGCCAGCAAGCCCTAGATGAGGAGGAAATCAATCGCTCCATGGCACGACGAAAGAAGAACGCGTCACCCGAGGAGCTCGCTCCTAAGAAGTGTACCCACCCAGGCTGCATCAAAGAGTTCAAGCGAGCGTGCGATCTTACAAAGCACGAGAAAACCCATTCGCGTCCCTGGAAGTGTCCAATCTCAAGCTGCAAATACCATGAAGATGGCTGGCCAACTGAGAAAGAAATGGCTCGCCATATTAATGACAAGCACTCATCTTCCCCGCAGATGCATGAGTGTCAGTTCAAGCCTTGCCCCTATAAATCGAAGCGGGAATCGAATTGCAAACAACACATGGAAAAGGCCCATGGATGGACATATAAACGGTCCAAGGCCCCCAAGACGAAAGCAAGCAAGGCCGGTAGCTCTGGGGATCCTACGCCAATGCTGAACAACCTGCCCACGCCAAGTAGTGATCAGACAGATGCAATCATGACTCCACAGGATGATGCCTTCCTTCCGACATTCGAAGACAACCAGGATCTCTTTCCTACGTATCCTAGTAGTGATGAGTTTAATGCTGGGCTGTTTGACAATTCGGCGTTTGACGGCGACATCTCGCTCGACTTTTCTCCAATTGACGAGGGGTCCACCTCAAGCGATGCTGACCAGTTTAACACTTATCAGGAGCTCAGCCCTGAATTCACTGGCCAATTTGAAGACATCTATGGAGCACACGTGCGCTTGCCTACACCTACATATTCGGTGTACAATAAAGCAATGGTGGAGACATCATACAATTTCAACACGCCTATCTGTCCCCCACCATCTCATTTTTCGCCATCTGGTCATGGTAATACCATGTTGTACACGCCAACCTCGATGATTGATGAAGGCTTCGATGACTTCCAGCCTACTGGCGATGGTCAATTTGGTGATGATTTTACTCTCTTCCCATCAAATAACATGGGGAAGTCCAATTTTGGCACGGCTCTCTTCGAGCCAACGCCTCAGGACTTGGGTATTGAGTTCATGGATGTGGATTGGACGACCGTACAAATGAACGGATTTCCCCAGCATTAATTCCATGCATCTTCTCCCCGACAGGCCAGTCAAGCTTTCTGATTGGTAGAACAGCCAAATTTACCACGATGTGTGGATAGACGTTTTTAACGATGTTATGATAAGGAATAGCCAGACGGAGGCGGAGCAGTGCAGAAACCAATCCTCAGATTGTTCTTAATGTGGAGAGATTTCCGAGAAGAGTGTTCGGATAGAAAAGGCTTCTCCTGTCCCTGTACACGCATGTTATTCACCAGCACTTTGATTTCTTCGTACATCAGGGAGCGTTGTTAGTTAGAACCCTGCCCGGAGGGCCAGCCACATCAATGGCTGTGGGAACCAGATAGCAACATCTGTTGCATCACTGTCAGATTACGTTGCGAGACGCAAGCGACTCCTCTTTAATAAGAACGACTTGTCAACCTCGATTTTTGACTACACGCCCGAAATGGTGACTGGTACTATGCGCATTTGATTTTGAAATGGACCATGCAAGATTTCTTTCGATTCTACGTAGGTGGCAGAGCAGAGGGACCTTGGTAGGGAGGAGGTGGGATCCAATACCTACCCCGTTTGTCGATGCCGTCTGCTGGCAGCTGTCACTTTCTGCCTGTACCCACGCTAGTCTAGGTGGATAGTTTCCTAAATGCTTAAATTGAACTTCGATAATTTTTTCTTTCCCAAATCAAAGCCTTTCCCTCACCTCGTGTGAATGAATACTTGAGAACACCCCACGTTGCGTAAGGATCACCCGCCGCGCGCTAGTCGCGCCTTTCAACTTTCGCTGGGCAGAAACGCGACCGGTGCTGTGATGTCAATTCTATGGTAAGCAAGACTCTCCCTATTGTTTTTCTCGCAGCATGTTTTCTATCTGCTGCTTTTTGTCCCTCGTTTCCTCTTGCCTTTTCTCTCGCTCTCTCATAATCCTACAATGATGACTCCGACACGCAAGTGTCCAACCTACCATAAACTCATAGGAAGAGCCGTATGAGACCGTCTCCGGGGAGGGTGCAGCCTTTTGGCTATGTCCTTTCCCCCTTCGGCTTCCCCATTCGTTAATTTGACTGCCCTTGTGCCCTGAACCCCGACGAGCGCGCGTGTGCATCGACACGTGCTTGCCGCGCGCGAGGCGGGTAGTAGGGGTCTTGAGGCGGCGCGGTGGTGGAGGTGGGGAATGCGTTATGCTTATACTATATCTGGTTTCTGATGTTGGATTTTACTGAGAGAGATGTTTCTTTTGCTTCTGGCGTTACTTGAGCTTGGGCGCTGCTTGGTGCGGTTGAGGTATTGTGAGCTTTGCTAACGCGTTTTAAAGATCTAGGTAACCTTTGATGCTGTAGCCGAATAGCGTATCATCTGATATCCGATTAATTAATCACGACCGAAAAACGAACAGAACGAACTACACGTGGCCTGGTCCGATACTTGAATGCTTTTGGGAATGGTATCATCCGGAGCGGAGCTTTTTCGTTGTTTTGATAGATAGTCGTAGTAGTAGTTTCAATACTTAACTATGAGCCCAAAGTCTCGTTCTACGTGCCTTGAGATGGTCTTTAACGCTATCGTTATATATACACATGTGATGCCAATAGAACACAAATTTCGAGTATATGAACTTGTAAATCGAGTAGGTAGCTAAAACGCCAAAGACCCTTTCATTAAGCTGCATCAGTATCATGCTTTGATTTCTTTGATCTTCATAGTCTTCGCCAAATCTTGCGAGTCCTTGATCATAAAACTGGGTAATGTTAGTGCTGTGTCGAAGCTGTATTAGAAAGCGTGTGCTTACTTGTACCAAAAGATAGTCGGTCCTATCGTACCAAGATGCCATAGACTATGAGCATCCAAAGCCCCCCATAGGGGCGGAAAGTCCAGCAATTCCAGACTCATGACCAGTATAATCCACGCTACGAGCATGCTCGGCCAAACAGTCCAGCCCTGGCGTGTCTCCCTCCACCGCTTCCAGCTGAAGTACGACCACAGCAAGTTGTGCACCATGCCGACGACCAGGTTCGCCTCCATATTATACGTGTAGTTCCAGCGCCAGAGCTTG
>JAPUUL010000864.1:0-13328 GCA_029590625.1 Lasiodiplodia mahajangana
GCCTTGCAATACAACTCTACAGCACGGTATGTACACCGCAAACACACGAGCGTCGCATCCTCCCTACCTAGGTGCCCTCCCCTACCTCCCCCGTATTAACCTCACATTGCATCAATGCTGCCTTATACACATACATACACACATACATGAAAAAAAAAAAAAAGGCGAGATAAAATAGCCGAGACGCGCGTGGATGCATATACAACGGCCACTCAGGTAGGTAGAGCTACTGCTGATGGTACGATGCATTCGGCTTCTTCCACCATCCCTCTTACCTATACTGTACTCGATGGGTATAATGATCGTCATCAAGCGCCAGTGCCAATGCAGTGCCAGCGTCAGAGGGTTGAGCCCATCAGCCTTGATTGGGTATAGGTAGGTTTGTTGACAGCATTGACAGGTACGAGACCGTATTTATTTATTGGGTAGAATTGCATTGCAGCAAGCCATGGCAACTTAGAACGTTTCAGGCACATCCCCGGACCCATCCCATTACATCCTATACCTATTTTCCCCACCCCAACCGCTCATACCCATATCCAGAAGGATGTAAGAACCCTGGCTAGCTTATGAGGCCTCGGGCTACGGGATAAGCGCGGGATAAGACGCGTGAATTCGAGACTTAACGTTTGAGAAAGCTCAGGTCGATTTGGCATTACCTATATAGAAGATCGCCGGCATCTACATGCTTTCCCTTCTACTATCCTCTGCCTTCGCCGAAAACAAGTATTTGCTACACAAGCCGAGCTTAAGAAGATGCTTTTGGACTGTCTTTCGACACGGCTTCATCGCTGCTGCGTGTATTTACGGGCCGCTTTTCGGGATCGACAACGTTGCGCTCAAGCTGCAGGGCAGCGCGGCGATCGTTGTGTGTCTTCCATGCCGGAGTACCGATATACTTGATTGACCCTGGACCGTTATCTTCGAAGATGCTCGCGACCTCCTCCAAGGGCTTGTTGGCTGTCTCCGGGAACAGAAAGAAGCAATGGATGGACATGGCCGCGCAGAACACGGCAAATAACACATACGTCTTCCAGGTAATTGTCGCAAACGCAACCGGCGTGAAGAACCTACGTGAACCTAAGTTAGAAGGAGAATCCGATAGTGTCGTTAATCAACTCACGCAAGCGCAAAATTGAATGCCCAGTTCCCTGATGTTGATAATGCTACGGCCTTGCCGCGCACACGAAGAGGATAAAGCTCAGGGGGGTACGTCCAGCTTACTGGCCCCCAAGTCGGTGCATACGAAGCCACGAAGAGGTATGTTGACGCGACTACGACACAGAATCAGTTATCACCACTCCAAGAAACTTCGAGGACATGGCCTCGGGAGATGGCTCTAGGAATTGCTTACTAATAGCTTTTGCGGGCGGTCCTTCAATTACCATAGAGATTGCACCAGTGCTGAAATGATCTTTGGCTGTTGCTGGCCGGGAATATACGGCAAACAGTCCGGCATTGAGAGACATGAAGAGGCACATGAGCAATGCCCCAACCAACATAGTAGGACGTCGACCCCATATGTCTTGCCAGATCAATGCCGGAACCGTCATGATTACGTTAATGATGAACTGAATGCCGCTGGGGAGTAAGTCGCCACCTAGTCCAGCCATGGTAAATACGTAGGCAATGTAGTACTATTCCAGCGCGAATTAGAAGATGCGTGCTTATCGGGGTATAGCTATTGTGCACCGGAACACGAGGGCTGAAACTCACCATCATGACATTCATGCCCGTAAGCTGACTCCAAATCTGGGTAAACAGGCCTATATGGGTTCGATTAATCATTCCAGGTCGTACCAACTCGAACCAAGAAACATTAGCGTTTTGTCGATCGAGGCGAACAACTTCTTGGATCTCAGCCGACTCATTCGCAACGAGGGGCGCATTGGGATCGCCTTTCCCATGGACAAGGATGAGCACTTCTCTCGTCTCCTCCCAGCGATCTTTCTTAGCTAACCACCTGGGGCTTTCCGGTAAGACGCACAAGCCGACGTAGAGTAGGACGGCTGGGATGATCTGGAGGCCCCAAGGAAGCCGGAAAGCCGCCTCACCATTAATGAAACTGCATCCATAACATATAAAGAACATGATCGCGATGCCCCACGTGATGGCCCATTGCTGCATGCCGATGAGCCGGCCGCGCTTCGATGGCGGAGAGATCTCCGAGATGTATACCGGGACTTGGGCCGAACAGATGCCTACAGAGAAGCCGTTGACGATTCGCCCAACAACAAGCATAGGGACATCTACTGATGCAGTAACGAGGATGCAGCCGATTATCCTATTGTATAGTCGCTGTCAATAAAACCACGCATTCGGAAATGCCTGCCTTCTTGAATGAGAAGATGCTTACCAGATTAAAGCGCCGATTTGAATTGAAGTCTTGCGCCCAAAGCGATCCGATATCCATCCAGAAAACAGGGCGCCAAGCCACGAACCGCCAGGCATCGCAGCAGTGATGCCACCTTGCAGCGAGGGATCAGGGCCCCGGCACTGACCTGTAGTAGGGTCATTCCCCTGAATGAGAGATATAAGTTATTGGATATGATAAGATAGTATAAATTAGCTGCGAATAGTAAAACTAACTTGAGCGTTATACTGGCACTTATAAGGCATCGTTGCGATGATGGCGCTCACTGCGACATCAAGAGTCAGCTATCGCCGTCAAATCGCGACACCTCTGAGCGTTTCCGAATCGAAAGGAACATATGAGACTCAGTTTTCACGCGAAACGAGCTCTGAAGAACACTCACTCGAGGAGATATCGAAGCCGAAGAGGGCGCCGCCTAACCGTGAATCGCATAATGTTAGTGATTCTTAGCAGGAAGAAGATTTTGAGGCACAGCTGGTGAGGGGAAGTAAGGTATAGGGACGTACCAATCACAGATATGGCTGCGATCACGTAGATGTTACCGAATTTCTTCTTCATCTTGTTCCAGAGCTTCTGCAATTTGAAGTAAATTAACGGAAATAATGCTTTTTAGGAGGGCCTAATCGGGATACTTAATAAAAAGATATAGAAAGAAGTAATGTAACGATCTATGCAATTTGGCCGAAGAGAACAATATTTCTAGGGATGTTAAAAACAGGTGCTTGGGTCGGGAAAAAGAAACTGGACTGATACCTGATCGTTTTTGCCTATAAATAACCTTACTATTGCTACGTGCGTATCTACCTGGGCAAGAGCAGTGTAGCCTTACGGGGGGAATCATATAGACTTCCTCTAGGCTTCAAGTGTAGTCGCGGCTTAAACCTTAGTTAAAACTAGGCGCCTTGAACGCTACCTCCCTCGTCACACCATTTCCCCTATGGTATCCTAAACCTATTGGTTAGGTATGCTGCGTCCGGAAAGCGCTTGATGATTGATGCTGGCGAGGAAAGTCGACCTGGCCAATCGCGGCCAGATTCTGAGATGGTTCGCAGCCCTTTGACGCGAGGAAAACCTAATCCAATTACCCGCGGGGTTGACGCCCCAGAAGAGCAAGACTTAGGGCTCCAGGGCAGATATTTTGCTTTACTTATTCGCTATCCAATAACAGCGATCCCCGCGGTCGCATGATCTCTGATGTAAAGTTTAGCTATTCGGCAACGTGACGCGCCAACGGGTCAGCGGTCATAGCGTGAACTTTCCGGAAGCTAGGATCCCTGGCATCGACATTTGAACCGGGATCATATGTACGCTGAGTATATATTGATAGTCCAGTGATATCTAATCTATATCCTAGCTCTTTAGAATATGCTTCTGGAATATGACTCCCTAATATCCTTTACATAATCTTAAAACAATTGGAGGTACGATGGTACTTTGGGCTAAAGCATTGCTTTGGTTTGAAGAATTGTAGATTTCGAAGATAGTTCTACGTGTATGGACGTATAACTACAATGTAATGATAAGTATGCTTGGCTGTGTCGGACTAGGTAGTATCTCTTTGTTCGAATCCAATCATAGGAGCACCCATACATGTAACAACGAATATAGAGTAAAAGTAGAATATTAGGAAGTTAGTCGTTTCTAGCCTCTAATCCTTATATGCCTACGATTGGAATTGTTATATAGATGAAAGAATTTGATAACGACGACCGTAATTCAGATCTCGATCTCGATAGATAGGTTTAAGTTGCTAAGAACTTGCCCAAAGGTGAGTATGACTGATTGGTGATAGATACGAGTTTGAAGGGTGCTCTCTCCTCCCCCTTCTCCCCCCTCCTCAACTTGCTCTTTATTCCTCCCACAGATTACATTTATAATAGGGCGGATGTGGTCACATTTGTTCCGAGCCCCTCTTTTATACACTAGCCCTTCGTTATGGCCCATAGGTTGTAAGGGGCTTAGA
Source organism: Lasiodiplodia mahajangana (assembly GCA_029590625.1). Lineage (NCBI taxonomy): Eukaryota > Fungi > Ascomycota > Dothideomycetes > Botryosphaeriales > Botryosphaeriaceae > Lasiodiplodia > Lasiodiplodia mahajangana. The sequence goes on from JAPUUL010000864.1 coordinate 4,338, forward strand.
GTGCTGCTTCACAGCACTTCTTCATGGCGTTAAACACAATCCATCCATAGGTTGTAAGGGATTAGCAATGTAATCTTTGATAAGGGTCATCATGGATCCTGAAGCCATAAGTCTCTTTGGTTTCCGCCTGTGGTCTGTGTAATTTCGTTTTGGGAGGCTTTTATACACTCCTCAAAAGATGTAGAATGGGGTTTTACCATTAACGTATACTATATAATGTACGTTATCGATCTTAATTCGACCGTACAATTCTCGTAGTATGTCTATAACTGGTCCTTTTTGCTATAAGGCACAGCCGCTGCCGTCACTACACCTCGAAAGGGGCTATCATGAGGCCTCCGGAGGAGGTTATTCTTGTATAAATGTAGGGGGGAAGCTAGAGAGAAAGCTGAGTCTATCACTTATCCCGGGCTGAGGGGGTCCCCGAAAGTTTTAATTTATATCAATTCATCAACTTTATATATTACGTTATGGAGTAATTCAAAGCCGACATCCTTGGCAATAGGAGAGGACTATCTTCTATAGCCTGCCATAACTACTTCAAGATCATTGTTATCCACTCGGGCCATTCATATGTCGCTACTCCTTCTCGCTTATGGCAACTGGGCCACAGGGTAGTATTGTTCCTTAGCTGGTAAAAAAATGCCGGGATTCGATCTACGTAGGAACTGCGTCGATTCAATCAATAGGATGCGATTTCTAGTTATCAACCATAATGATTCCATTACTTTATTAGAACATGATGTGCTGATGTTTTATCCGCATGACTCGTTGTTAAGACTAATACGAGAAGCTGTCAAATATAAGCGAGTGATATACGGAGATTGCATTGCCATGTACCCCTTCTATTGAAGTGCCTAGCATAGTAAACACACTGTATAGGAACGTAGGTAGACCCTGCTTCGTGAAAACTTGAATTGGGCAACATAGTTATAATGATAGCCCCCTTTATTTAATAAGGTGTTGTGGTTGGAATGACCTAGTAGGAATAGTCGTATTGTTATGATAAATTGGTAGTTGTCTTTATACTGAGTTTTTAAGTTTGTAGATAGATGTTGAACAGTTGATATAGAAGTTTCTAGGACCGGAGAGTCCCGATATCTGGAATTGGAGTCTGCCCTACCATGTCGACCCCACAAGATAGAGACGTTCGTGTAGCTCTTACCCACCAATCCCGAACAAGGTCGTTGATTGAAGTTGCTCTTTAGTGTGACTTGCACCATAGAATCATGCGAGGAAACGCTCTATTTAAATGACTAATCCATTGTAAATGCCATCAGAAACAAGATTTCTATATGTAATTTCTGGGTTAGACGAAAGTGAGTCAACAACAGCTGTTACTATTAATAGAAGGAGACGATCGCGGGGTGCGGCAACGAAACGGATTATACGGACCAATGTTGCCTAAACCCAATAGGTAGGTCTAACAGCACCCATACCATAAGAGTGATGCCGTTTTTACTTAGAATGAGTCCCTCCCCAGGACAGAACCTCAATTCCAACCAAATGATGCATACAAAACTAAGTAGAGTGAGCTGCCTCTGAGTCCTGTCTACTCTCTACCCATTTTGGGAAAATTTCCTAATCCGTAAGGTGCTTAAGGAATCGAGCGGGCATAATCCATTTTGAGCCGTTCCCATCTTCATGCCCTTGCCCTGAGGGTGATCGTTCTGGGGATAGTCGTGTGGGTATCTCGTTTTCAAGATGGTTTGCCATGGAGCAAGGCGACGATTTGGCATTGTGTAGGAGAATAGTGCCGGTATGGGTATATAACAGGGCTTCGGCAGCCACGATGCCTCTAGCCCTTGTCCCGTTCCCTGGCCTACTAGGAGCACCAGATTAAAAAGACGCCATGTTTGTCTCTGCCCAAGCCCCCGCCTTTTTGGCGTTTGCCAGTGCTGTTTTGGCGTTGCCATCTGAAGTGCCCATGTCTCTGTTTGAGACGGTCAAGTCTGCTCCAAAGGGCTGGACTATGAACGGTCCGGCTGCTAAGGACGAGACTATCGAGCTTCGGTTCAATCTCGCTAAGCAGAACACTGCACAGTTTCACGAGCTGGCGCTGAATGTACGTCATATTCCTTTTCAATATATAGGTAGTCAGCCATCTTAATCCCCTGATGGGTGGGTAGTATGAGGATATTATGAAGTTGCGTGATATTATGAGAAAGAGCACTAACATGATATAGATTGCTACCCCCGGCCATGCCCAATACGGCAAGCATTTGACTTTGGAGCAGATCGATGCCATAGTTGCTCCCAAGCCTGAGTCCAAAGATCTCATCTTCCAGTGGCTCGGGGATCACAACCTGGCCGACGGTGCTACTTTGAACAGCCGTGGAAACGTGGTCAAGGTCAACGCCACAATCAACCAAGCCGAAGCACTCCTGCGTGCTAATTACAACTCCTATACCGATACTAATACCGGCGCAAAAGCGTCTCGGGCTCTCTCCGTCCATATCCCGCAGGCTCTTATTGGTCACATCGACGTGATCCAGCCTACAACCTTCTTTGGCCTCAAGCCCTTAGCCCCCACAGCCAAAAACGAAACTTTCAAAGCTCTCTCTCAGACGGTCCCTGACACGCTCGCCCAGTTGTATGAGTTTGGTGACGCCCCGAAGTTGACTAGTGGGATTATGGGAATTGCTGGCTTCCAAGAGCAATGGGCGAACCATCGTGATCTTGGCATTTTCATGGATTACTTTGCCGTCTTGGACAACGCGAATCACAGCTTCACATGCGTGTCTGTCGACGGTGGCGGGTGCCCGACGGGCGCTAATGACTACGGTGTGGAGGGCAACTTGGATACTCAGTATGCGGCCGCCATCACCAGCGAGATCCCGAACGTGTACTACTCTACTGGCGGTGATACGTATTCCATCTTCGAGGATCTCGCCAATTATCTTCTGGAACTGGATGCGGCTTCGCAACCTAATGTCCTCTCGGTGTCGTATGGCGGCGAGGAGACCCTATTTGGCTTGAGCCTTGCCGAATCTACCTGTAACGTGTTTGCCGAACTCGGCGCTGCCGGTATCTCCATTATCTTCGCGTCTGGAGACTCTGGCGTTGGAGATAGCTGCAACATTGATGGGCAAGATGCTTATGAGCCTTTCTTCCCCGCAGGCTGTCCTTGGGTGACTACGGTTGGGGGTACGTCCGGCGAGGCGCCAGAGACAGTATGGTCTCCTTCCGGAGGTGGATTCTCAAACTACTTTGGCCGCCCTTCATGGCAAAACTCGACAGTCGCCTCATGGTTGGCCTCGAACCCGGACGGGAATTCCCAGTACTATAACTCGTCTGGCCGTGCTTATCCTGATGTGGCCGCTGGTGCTGACTTTTTCGAGATCATCACTTTGGGCACGGAAAAGGCTGTCAGCGGAACTTCTTGCGCCGCTCCTGTCTTCGCGAGTATAATCCAGCTCGTTAACTCTCAGCGTATTGACGCGGGGAAGCCTGTTCTGGGTTTCCTGAACCCTTGGCTGGTACGTTGTTTTGACTCGAATTTTGTGGCATTCTGGGGACTAACATGCTGGGCTGTAGTATAGCCTCCCTACCGGCGCCAATGGTCTGAACGACATCACCAGTGGCAAGAGCAATGGCTGCTTCGATACTACTATTTCTAAACCCGGGTTCTCCGCCGTTACTGTAAGTCGCATTACAATTTTCATCAAAACAGCAAGGTTTCTTCGCTAATAGGGGTTATTTAAAGGGATGGGATCCCGTTACTGGCCTAGGCAGCCCCAACTACCCTAAACTCCTATCAGTTGGCATGTCCGTTTAGGGCCAGAGCGTCGAGAGATTAAAAAATGAGGAGGCACCCACGAGGCCACCCCCTTAAAGGACATATACCTGTTAGCGTGCGATGTGTTTGCCACACGGCGTCTGGAGGGACTATCGTGAGGCTTTAGGAGGTCAACTGCCGGGCTGAATAAAGAGGCTATTGGTGTGTATGGGTAGGGTAGTGGCTAGGAAGAAGGCTTTACGAACCTTCGCGCAACGTCAAGAGTCTATTACCTACCCCCATTCTGAGTGTCCCTGGCGTAATCGGCCTGACCTTTACTGTTAACACGTTAAAGAAAAGATGGTCTTCTTACCTAGCGTGATGTTTTGATGGCTTCTCAAAGGGACTGTAATGAACCCCAAGTTCTTCTAGGTTATGTGAGGCCGTCGTGTTCCTCATTCCAAGGTGTTTCCTTTACATTGCACTATTTTTTGGCTTTCAAGAAGCAGGGGTTGCCCATAAAAGTTTGTCAAGGCGTATAATACTGACTGGTCTATACCCTAAAGCCTACCTCTAGACCCTAATCTTGTGTAGCATGAATTATAATTAGTAAAAACGCTATAACTAGGGCCCTTGTCTTGTGCCGTGCTGGGTACTCTTCGTATTCTTTAACTAATAGCATAATAAATGCATGTAAGTCGGGTTAGCATAGTAGCACAGAAGTTGAATATTCAAAAGATTAGTGCCTAAACTATCCCTCAAGCTCTTGCGAGTGATGCTTTTAGAGACTAGAATCTCTCTCGTCGGCTCTCCGTCGTCCTTCGCCCGTGCGGCGCCGAGGGACGGGGTTTTAATCAGCAAAGACATCCACGCGGCCGTTGGTGATTTCGCATACAAATGTTGAAGAATTGGTATAGGGCTTTGCGATCCGAAAATGATAACCAGGGATGCGCACAGGTAACTGTGGCCTCCTGTATGGCGTACGAAAGTAGCAAGCGGTGGCTGATAGAAAGGGGTCAGCCATAACTTTCTGTCAGATTGTTACCTAGTCCTGTAGAAGCTACGTATACCTGTTGGTTTATACACGCGCACAATGTATTAAATGTCTATAGCCACCCCATTTGATCATTTTGACATTTAATCTACACAACCGAGTGGGCTTTAACAATCGTACATGATCCTTCGATTGCGGCACTGAGGTTACAAGATCTATGATGAGCAGCATATTAAGTGATGGGATTCCTAAAACCGTCGTGCCCGTTTGCCATGGCGACACTGTATCCGTTCTGAGATCTTTGGAGACTTGGCGACGCCTAAAGCAGTAGGCTTAGGTATATCAGGCGATGCTCCCTCCCTGTCATTTCTAAATCTCGGAGTCTAACTCTTGCTTTGATATTCACCTAGAACGCCGAGATGACGACAGGTTTTATTATAGAGAAGTTTTTTTTTTGCTGTAGTTGGGTAAGGCTTTAGCATGGTCCCTGGGAGGGAAATCGATTATAGGGCCATGTATCCCGACTTACTGGAAAGTCTCGGGTCGGTCTTGGGCTGAATTCGAAGCGTCGACTCTGTGCTACTATCCCTTGCTTGTACCTAAGATGACGACGAAAGCTCGAAGCGCGAAGGGGCAAATAATATGGCTGATTTTAGCGGTATTAACATTAGAAATGCATCAGGTATAGTAATGGATCTACGGACAAAAAGTGAGAGCGTATAGGCTATAAGAGATGAACGCTTTCAAATTTCGACCCCTATAGGGATACGAAGACGATCTCGTAGGACATCCGGTTGGCTGCCTGCACGATGTCACGTAAATAAGAAGGTCTCAGTTGGTCCTCGGGAGGTCTCTAGTATAGGATTTTTATTGGCCATGTGGCGTACGACTTCTAGACGTGTGACATAGTGCAAAGCAATATGGGCATTCTGTCTCGTCTCTCTAGAACTTAGATTCCGTGAATTGCCTTTATTTAATGGTATTCACAGCGGTGGAGCGGCCTTAAGGGACGCCTCGCCTATCTACCGATTTTCATAGTGGTCTAATTGAGGACGNCGGATCCGGACCGCACACCTTGGCCCCGACCGTCAGCGTCGTGGCCACCTGAGAAGCGATAACTAATTGCTCGATGGAGAACTCGGGCGCGAGACCGAGCAATCGCATATAATCGATAGGGAAGCTCGGTTTATTTACGTTGCATATATTCTCGAGCGCAAGTTTGAGGTACCGCGAGGTTGGCATTAACTGGTCGGCACGTCCTGATTCCACACCTCGAAATATTTTCCTCCTCCATTTTTGCATTTGGCCCTCGGGTGGCCCGTAATATCGCCAGAGCTTATCATGAGCCGCCGGGAACCTAAATATGCGTTGCTGAAGGCGGTAGATGATATAATTCAATGTGTAATCGTCTACCTTGCTGGCTTGAATAAGTAACCGTACGGTTTCGACCATTGCTTCATTCTGACTTTTCATCATGTGAGCAACAATTTCAACGAAGAACGACGTTTTAAACCCTGAATAGGCTATGCGCGTTGGGTTAGCGCCCTTGGCGAGCAAGCATTCTAGCATCCGGATGTGTGAGGATTGGCGCTGATGATCTAGAGTAGGAGTGATGAAAAGCGAGTATTCAAGATCTTCCTTCCAAAAGGAGAATCGAGAATTTGTATGGAGGACATCCATTATTAAAGACCATGGCGCGTAGGTAATTGTCAGCTTCTGCATGTCTAAGAACGGCTTATTGACTAGACATGATAATGGTGCTCTTGCTTGGACGTATTCGACGACATTGTATGCCACAGCAAGTGACAAGAATGTACCGCCGAACACCAGCTTCTCTGAAACGCCCGTGTCGTGTGGGAAAAATTCTAAAGCCCACAGACCTTTCTCCCTAGACGCCCGGCGGTAGTCTGTCATTGTTGTTGCTTTGCGTTTTAATAACACGGAAATAACCTTGTCTAGTTCGTCGAGGAGAACAACCATACTAGGGACACTTCTCGTGGCCACCTTACGCGCATGCTCCATGCAGTAGAAGAGATGAGATCCAATATTTTCTATGATTACTTGATTTTCGTTCAGAGTTTTCAAACTGGATATTCGACCGGCCAATAGTCTAAGATGGGGATCAAACAAAGAGTTGGTTGCGGAACGAAAGGTTTCCCGGACTGTTTCGCTCTCTATGTAATCTTTCACTGTTCGGTGGAGGTATTGAATTGTAAGCTGTTTTAGCTCAAGCAGGCCTTTGGTTCGAGTGTTGATCCGGCGGCGCATCGTGTCTATGCGGCGCTGGAGCTCGCCGTTGGACATTGCTTGGACAGAGCGTTCTAAGCAGAACCTAGGTGCTTCCTCGTCTGCGAATGATGCTAGTATAACATGCATGGAACCACGGTTAGCTGCGGTGAGAGCAAATAGCTCGGCTGTATGCTCGAGGTAGAATGGATCTAGGCTGCGCAGAATCTTCTCGTAGAGCCCCTCAAGGTCGGCTGGGAGGAGAGCTAATCTTTTTTCTAGATCGGAAACTCTATCTCCTGAATGAAAGCCACTGATAAGAGACGAAACAACCAAAGATACCCATAGAAAGACCCCCTGAGCCTTAGATACGATGGATTCAACGAGTGCGTCAGCGTATGGTCCTTCCTGATCATGTAGGTCCTTGAATAGTGGTTCTTCCTCGAACCTTGAAGTTACGAACTTTTTTATGTCGTTATAAGTCAAATCTTCGACCTTCAGGGAAGGTTCATGGCGGAATGCATCCTCGAATTCTATCCAAGGCCTGCTGGAGACGCAGACTTTGAGATTTGGCAGGCGTAGGATATCCTGAAGAAGTCCAAGGAGCTCTTCTGATTTGCCTTCAAATTCATCGAGCCCGTCGATAAAGAGGGCGATTCTTGCATCACAGGTTTGAACATTCGAAATAGCGTTGCGGATTGAATCACGCAATTCTCTTTCATCCCAGTCTTGAGGGTAGGTTCCGAAGAGGCACAACATCTCCCACCGTGCTGGGGAAACGAGCGGCGCAAGACCTGGACACTGTTTCAAGATTTGGTATAATAGTGTCATCATCATTCCCCTTTGGGTTGTTTGCATACGCACGCCCGAGTTCCAAAAGTAAAAGGATGCGATGATCAACCTGTTATCACCACTCCATTTCGAAAGGTCCTCATGGCATCGAGCGCGAGCGTCAGAATTTTCTCGAGAGTCGTTAGGATGACTTATGTATTTCATCAAGGTGGACTTTCCCGACCCGGCTTTTCCCGTAATCCAGTACAACTTGTCTTCTGAGCTTAGCCAGCCTTTGAAGCCAGACTTTCTGGTCTCCTGATCTTCATCGAAAAGCCAGCAGAATGTCTCATGATGCGCCGTTGCTACTCGCCATTCTCTATCATCCATGTTGCTATAGGTTAGGCTGGCGAGTAGGCTATTAAAAGAATCCCTTTGTACCCTTTCGGGTACAGATAACTGTAACGATGAGGATCCGCTACCGACATCATTCGTTGGGCTGCTCTGTATGGCCTGGGTTATGTTCTTGTGAAGGATGTGTCTTTCCTCTAGCTTCGTTGCGGGCCTCAACTTCAAGGTCACGTATTCCAGAATCGAGTTGCCTATCCTTTCTCCGTGATCATCGAGCGCCCTGAATCCACTAGACTTGTGGTTCATGCTCGAGAGATCTCTGATAATACGTTCTTGCTGGGCCATCGATTGACTTGCGTATTGCCTACGCAGGCGTAAATATCTAGTTCAAAGCAAGCGCGCTTGGAGGTGCATACCGCATAGAGACCAACAAGTTTAGAGTTAGTTGGGATCTGAAGTCGGCTAGTCTTGATTGAAGGGCCCGAATATCCTCGCTTTTCCATTTCAGCTTAAATGCCAGACGTATCACGTCGCGCTTGCGGGTGATATCAGTCCCACCGGGCAGGGTTTGGAGTAACTCCTTGACAAGTGTCGCGCATGCCTTGGCAAGATTGATTATGCCATCATTACCATTCATATCATCTGCTTCAGGCGAGTTAGACTGAGACTGGATCTCCTGTAGGACGTCGCCGAGGCTGTTGGTAATCTTCCGCAGTTCTACCAACTCGTCGGGGCCGTCCCGGCTACGATCGGCAGCCTGGTAGATCTTCCATGCGGTTGTTGCGAATCCTGAAGCAAAATCAATGACCTGTAGAATGGACGACGCCAAGCTGAGCGTGGTGATCGGGTCCGCCATGGTTTTAGTAGTTAAATATGCGCACAGGACTCGGCGATTCTCCTAGCTAGAGAGGAAGCTTGTGAATATCTGGGA
>JAPUUL010000865.1:0-13323 GCA_029590625.1 Lasiodiplodia mahajangana
CTTAGCTATAGGGCGGCAGTGGTAATCGATTACGGTGATGAGCTCTTCGGTGGTCATGTGTGACCAGCCAATAGAGAAGAAGTATTCCATCAAAGCTGGCTTTGTGGCAACCATGCCAGCGTCACTCATCATAGGCACATCCAACGCCACAACATTATGACCCTGAGATGACAGTTGTCTAGCTAAGGCACCTTGATATGAGTTTCCTGCCGCACTGTTTGGAATCAAGAGTTAGTGATTGTTCTAAACGTATAGCCTCTACGCGACCCTAGAGCATAGGACAGTAGGACCAGCTAGCAGAGAGATTAGAGGCGAGAATACGTACTAATTGGCCTGTCCGGGATTACCGATGGTTGTAGCCATTGAAGAAAGCATAACAAAGAAGTCTAAACTGTGATCGGGATTCTTAGAACTGAGGGTCTCCCATAGGTTCCGAGTTCCGAAGACTTTGACTTTGAGCGCCCGATGCCATTGATCGATTGTCATGTCGCTAAACTTGTTGTCCTAGATAACGTCTAATATTACTAACGGGGCTTCTATAATTACGCGTTTTTTTTTTTCAAAAGAGAGGGGCGACTTACGTTGAGAATCATGGAGGCCTGGATACATCCTCGAACTGGTGGCATCGTGGCGAGACAGGAAGCAATTGCATTCTCCAGGGCATTCTTGTCCGTAATATCACAAGCTGGGGCCGCGACATTCACGCCTTCTCGTTGTAGGTCTGCGACGAGCGTTTTCGCCGATTTGTCTGCAGCCCCTGATCTCGAGGTCACGATCAGGTTTCGAACCCCTAGATCTACCATCCATCGAATAATCTTTTGTCCCAGCCCGCCAAAGCCACCAGACACGACGTATGTTGCGTCTGAGGAGAATTTAGCAAGCGGGCGAGGTCGCTGGAGCACCGGAACGATATCGGTTTCATGGGGCTCGATGACTAGCTTTCCGATGTGCTTGCCGGATTGCATATGGCGTAGGGCGTCTTGGATTCCGGAAATGGGGTACGTCGTGATAGGCGTCGGCCTTTTAAGGCTTAGGACGCTGTCAACGGTTCGCTGGAACAGGTCCTCTAGCCGTCCCATGTCATTTTGCTGCATATAGTTCAACTCGATAGCCTCGAATCTCACGCCTCGAGCAAAGGTTCCCATTGATATGCGAGATCGCGACTCGATATCAGACAGACCGATCTCAGCAAATCGCCCGAACGGCGCGACACATTCCCAGGAAGCTCGGAGCATTTCCCCAGCAAGACTGTTCACGACGATGTCGACGCCACGCCCTTTCGTCATGCGCATGAGACCAGTCTTGAAGGTCAAGTCTCGACTCGAGAAGATGTGATCGCGCGGCAGGCCATATGTCTTTTCAAGAAAGTCGCGCTTCTCTAGGCTGCTAACAGTAGCGAATACCTCAGCGCCTTCTCGCTGAGCCAGCTGGATAACGGCCTGGCCAACACCGCCAGCGGCTGCGTGAACTAGCACAGTCGTCTTCTGGCCCCTGCTCGTACGCTTCCCTAGATCACCTATGTCGTAAAGACAGGCGTACGCAGTCGTATACACAATCGGTATAATCGCCGCATCCGCAAATGATAAATTTTCGGGTACGTGGGCAATAGTGCCCTCCAGTCCCCTGACATGGGTAGAGAATGCGCCCCTGAAGGCAAACCCGAAGACCCTATCTCCTTTCTTGAACCGCGTCACACCCGACCCTACTCTCGTGACAATACCTGCGGCTTCGAGGCCTACTGGCGTTTCGTTGATCTTGCCCAACATCACCGCTAGGTCTTTGAAGTTGACGGCGGTCGCCTTGGTCTCGAATTCAACCTCGTTCTCTGCCATAGGAGCCGCGTGTAGGGGGTCATCGTCGAAGCAAAGCGAATCCAATAGGCCGATTTCTCGAACTTGGAGGCGAAGGGAACGACTAGGGTCGGCACCGAAAGCAACATCGGCTACGTCGCTAGTTGAAGTCTGGTTCCTGACATGCTTGGTCACAGCGGTCGACTCGACAAGACGTGGTATCGTAACTACGCCGTCAAGAACCTTATACGAAGTCTCAATCGGCCCCTCGCTCTCTGCCACGACGGTATCAATCTCCAAGATCTTATCAATGATGATGTCAACCTTCTCCTGCTCCTGGAAAGTCAGGATAACGAAGTCAAGCTCCGGCCTTTCTAGACGAATACATGTAGCAAACCCGGTAATAAGATCGGTGCCCGGCGACTCGTCCTTGTTTACCCAGATGAGTCTCTTGCTATTCACCATGCTCTTCAGTGTCGCCAAGACGCCCTCCGTAACGGATGTGAGCACACCTGCTTCCAATTCCGGCAGTACGATACACGTATTGCTGCTGAGGCTTTCCTTGGTCGCTGCTGACGCAAACTGCCTGTATTGAGACAATGTACCATATCTGACGCCATAACCTCTGGCTAACAAGGCAGAGGATAGCTTCTCGGCTACTTGTTTTTGTAGGCCTGAAACGCTATCTGCGATGATATAGTAGCTGCTGGCAGCCGATGGTACCACGACTGTGCTGCTGCCTTCCGATGGGGCGCTGGAAACTACTATTGATAGCGCTTGATCTAGGAACACCCTATCAAGCCCTGTGAATCCACAGGTTGACAGTCGCGTGCCCCAGACATCGCTTGCTTCTGTGCCTTCGGCGGTTGCGAGGATGAGTTTGCCGCCCGGCTTGAGCAACCCAAGGACGTTGGAAAGCATCCTATCACTATTGGCAGTAAGGGCATGATTAGTGACTGCGACAACTGCGTCGTATGCCTTTGCCTCAAAACCCTGTTGAATAGGATCCTCTCCCAGATCGAGGAGTTTCACGCTTACACGACTGTCTAACAAGGGTTTGTGTTCTTTGAGGGCGGTAACAGGAGAAGCTTCGGTAAGATGGTACTCGAGGTATCGCTGACCAAGTGTTGACAGTATGTCATCGGTGCCAGCACCGATTTCTAGGATCTTCATTGATGGGTTCTTATGTGCCAGGGAATCTAGGTATCGCAGTAGACCCCCTTTCGTCCCGAAGACCTTACTTGCCTCCTCTAGACTCAGGAGCTCGGGGTCTGGCTTCCATTCGATGTTCCATGATCGATTTTTGAGGTCATCTTCTGAACTGAATGATTCTATTTCAGCGTCCAGTTGCGTGGCGATTAGGCCCGTCAATAAGATCATGGGTTGTTTAGTGTTTACATCGATAGCAGTACAATTTGACGTGTACTCTTTACGTCCGTGAATGGTGGTCTCGGCAGTAGCTAGATACCCATCATCCGAGTGCTGAGCTCCGGACACCCACAATTCGTTGAGGAATGTGGGAATGACGGCATTCTTGACTTGCTGCTCGGGATTTGAAATGATGGGCGATAGACAGACTTGAAGCGCCGCATCAAGCGTCGTAGGATGAATGAGATGCGGCTGCACGTGTTCGTAGGGCATGAGTTTCTTCAAAAGAGGGACCGTCGAGCGAATCCTAGCAAAAGCCTGACCGGACTCGTGGTCGACGAACGGGTCTGACACAGTCTGGAAGAGCTTCCCAAATACAAGCCCAACACTCTTCCACGCGTCGTATATATCTTCGGCTGCAACCCTAGTAGTGCAATTCTTTTGGGCCTCATCGATTCTGTTGATGCAACTTGTTCGGAGGAGTTCCTCTTCGAGACCACCGTCAACAACCGTCTCGGGCCCATCGTATTCGATCAAAACCTGCCCTCGGCAATGCTCACGCCATTCGTCGTCGTCTTGAGCGGTGCACACTTGGAACTCGCGCCAGGCAGAGGCCGTGGACTCTATCGCAGCTTGCTTGACCGGCCGGATGTATAAATGCGACTCAACTCCCATGGCATCATCGGGGACGACTAGAGCAGCCTTGAATGACACCTCATTGAATCGGAACCCCTTGATCGACTTTTCGGGGTTTGAACGCTCGACCAATTGACGGCATCCTTCGATAACCATTACGAGCATACCGGCAGCGGGATATAGAAGTGCCCCTGAGACCATGTGTTGCTCAGCCCACGGATTCTCAGAAACGCGGATCCAGTTGCGCCATACTGCGTCGTGTTTCCCGTCCCAGTCGTTGACGGGTGCGCCGAGCAACTCATGGCGGGGGAACGGACGATTGCGAAAATTCCTGCTGAGTCGACTTTCGCACCAGTATTCCTTGCTGTGGTTAAACGGGTACCTGGGGCAGGCCAATCACTAGCGATGGTTTATACCCGTCAACATAGTTGACCTTGGTCAAGTCGAGGGAGATACCGCGAGCGAATATCGAACCCGCTGCCTGGAGGGCGGTTGGCAAGTCTGCTTCGCCACGCCGAAGGATGTTGTGGTACTTCACGGCACCGTTACCCCTGACCTCGTCGACGATGTTGCGTACCGGGCCACTCAGAGCAGCATGAGGTCCGACCTCTAGGACGTCCGTGATCAGTTCAGTTTGGTCGTCTTCTGACATGGCTTGGAGCATAGCCGTCACAGACTCATAAAACCGCACCGGCGAGACTAGATTCGTAGTCCAATATGCCGCATCTTGCAGCTTGGCCGGGTCAATGATTGTTCCGTATGTTGATGAAAAGAACTGCGGCTTAGGATAATGTCCAGGCCAAGGAGTTGACTCAATCTCCCCCAGAGATCTAGTGTATTCCTCCGCCATAGGCTCCATGTATCGCGAATGATACGCCAATTCAACAGCCAACTTTCGTGCGAAGATCTGGTCGTCCTTCACTGTCTGGACCAACGCCTCAATCTGCGCGGCATCTCCACTAATGGTCTGGCTGTCTTTGCTGTTCATACAAGCAACTGTGAGTTTGGGGATGCCCTGGAATCCCTCGTTCACTTTATCAATCACATCTCTAGATTTCTCGAGGTCGAGACCCACGGCGGCCATTGTGGTTTTTGGCCCGGTAGCAGAACGGGCCAGTTTAGCAGACATTTTTCCTGTGCGGGGAGATCCGGATTAGTACCATTAGCTAGATATGATAGTCGAAGACAGAAAAGTCCACATACCGCGCCAGTATGCTATCTTCCAGGCGGACTCTCTAGAGATTGCCCCTACAGCATAGGCTGCCGCAATCTCACCGGAAGAATGACCCGCAACGGCTCGCGGCGACACTCCCCAGAAATTAAGCAGGTCAACAAGGGCAACCTGTAGGACTGTGCATAGGGGCTGAGAGAATTCAGCTTCATTTATCCGAGATTCCTTCGAAGCTTTCGAAAGCTCGTCTGTCCGTCATTAGGTCAGCTACTCGTGCCATTATCATCAATCACTAATAATGCGCATGGGAGATACACGGCTCACCAATTGCAGACCAAGAGCTACCTAGCTCTTTCAGGTATGCATCAGCCAGTTGGAGGCTCTCATGGAACACGGGGTAGTGAACCAATTCCATTCCCATTCGAGCCCATTGCGCTCCTTGGCCAGTGAAGACGAGTCCAAGTCCAGGGTCAGCCGCGGCACGCTTGACTTCGAGTTTCTCCTCAAGTGCGTTTTGCATTGATTCTATAGAGCTAGCCACGAATGCCGCGCGCCAGTTGAAATGCGTCCTCTTCGCCGCCAAAGTGAACGCTAAGTCGTAAAATGGATTATTAATAGGGTGTTGCTTGTAGCTGTTCGCGAGCCTAGAGATGCCATCTTGGTCGTGCGAACTCAGCACGATAAGTTGAGGGGATGCACTAGTATCGCTGCTAGTCGGCAAAGCCTTTGGAATAGCTACAAGAAAGTGAGAGTTAGGATAACCGTGAGAAGAAAATGAACTCCAGAGAAAGGTGAACCCAGAACTTACAGGCAGTACCAGACAACTGAGGCACGTCGACACTCCGATGAGGCGCATCATACCCATGCTCTTTTAGAAAGTGATAAGCATCATCCATCACCACGTGCGCATTTGTTCCAGAGACGCCAAAAGAGTTAATAGACACTCGACGCAGTCCCGACTTAGTTTGCGGCCAGGGCAGCGCCGTAGTCGGGAATTTGAAATGCCACTCGTCGGGGATTTTGCTGTTGCGGTTCTCGAACCAGGCATTCGCGGGGATAACGCCGTTCTCAAGCGTGAGGACACTCTTAATGACGGACGTAATCCCGGAAGCTCCCTCCGAGTGCCCGACATTACTTTTCACGGCTCCGATGTAAAGAGGTTCCTCTGGCGACCTGTACCGTGTGAACATTTCACTGATCGCGCTGGCCTCGATGGGGTCTCCTACGGGCGTCCCTGTTCCATGAGCCTCAAAAAACCGTGTGACAGCTGGGTCAAGGCCAGCTTGAGCGTATGTCTTTCGCATAAGCTCTGCCTGTGACTCCTTTGCGGGCGCTGTAAGCCCAGGCGAGTGCCCATCGTGGTTACAGCCCGAATTTCTAATAACCTTGAGAGCAATCCTGATTAGCAAACGCAATGCCAAGGTTAATAAGTAAGATTATAGGGAGTGGGAAGCCCTCGAGACTTGGGTAAGTCTGAAACCCAATGAAGGATAATGAGTTGAAAGTTCACTTACAGCGCGGATGGCTAATAAGGGAATAACGTCAGTATCTTATCGTTTTTCATCAGGGTGTGGATAGGGATTAAACACCACTCACTGTCTCCATCACGAAGAGCGTCTGACAATCTCTTAAGAACAATGGCGCCGATGCCTTCGCTTCTACCGTACCCACTGGCCCTCTCGTCAAAACTATATGAGACCCCATCCCGGTTGAGAACACCGAGGGCATTTAGTTCGAGTCCCATTTCAGGAGATAGTATTAAGTTAGTGCCACAAGCGATAGCCTAAATGTATACAGAGTCAGCCCTTATTCTTTGGAGAGAATGCAACCGATTGGATCATACCATATCGCAGTCTTTTGCTTTCAAGCCAACAATAGCTTGATGTAGGGCCACCATACTACTAGAACAAGCAGTGTCGATGCTCATGGCCGGTCCTTGGAAATCGTAAAACCAGGAAACACGTCCCGCAAGTGTGCTAGCAATCGTGCCGGATCCCGTGTACATCATCGGGACATCGACATCCTTAATTAATACATCTCGATAGTCCCATATGAAAGCTCCCACGTACTTGGATGGCAAATGTTAGTGTTTCTGTTCCAACCCAAGCCTACAAAGGAATTTTCCACATGGAGCAGCAAATAAGAGCTGTCTACTCTCAGGATTGCCTGGGAAAGGGTATAGGTAGCTGGCTTGGCATTACTCACAACTCCTGTCTGTGACCCCTTTACGGCGTCCATTGTGAGCCCGGAATTTTCAAGAGCTGTATAGACGCATTCAAGGAGCATCCGCTGCTGAGGGTCCATGCTCGCAGCTTCGGCGGGCGTAACGGAGAAGAAAGGGGCATCAAATGCTCTGACATTTCCCTGGATAAAATGCCCTTCTTTCCCACCGATCTGGAGTGTCTTAGTTGGCTGCAATAGCAAAACTAATTGGCGGAGAGGTACAACATACAATTCCGTCCCTGTGGTTGTCTGGGTGCCAGAAAGCAGCCGAGTTGTAGCGAGCCGGCGGTATAGGGCCTCTAGCAGATCTCCCAGCAAGGAGAAATTCGTAGAACTTTTCAGGAGTATCGCCATCACATGGGTACTTAGCATCTAAGCCAATGACGGCGATAGGTTCAACAGCCATCTTGACAGATTTATTTTATCTGATCCTTGTGGTATGTCTGCGGCTTCTGCTAGTAACCAGATCTAGACACACAGGAATTCTAATAAATAGAGTAGGGGTACCGTTATTCGAGCGAGAGTAACACATGAGGTCTAGGTATGGCATAAATATTGAAGTGATATTAGATAAGTAGATGACTGAAGTCAGGATAGATACGATGAATCATCCTGCCCGGTAATAATAGACAGAGCCTCGGATCACCCAGCCGATGTCCTTTTTTACACCGCGATTCATCCATAGTCACCTTGGCGCACTTAAATTCTTGCTTACTCTTTCGTCTATACCATACGTGAGCCTGCCTTCGTTACGAAGGATCCATTGTGCATCTATCCCATTACTTAAGCCCCCAATACTGTAGTGTAAGAGGTTACATATCTCAAGTATAATGACGAGTAGGCTATCCCTACCTCAGCACCCTACCCGCCACGTCGCAGAAGTGCAAAATAGGACTCCTACCTAGGAATGCTTGCATACGAACACCATTTACCATAAAAGTCAATCGTCAGCAGGGGTTTCATCAAACGACATCGGCCGCAGCACTAGCCTCGGCTAGATAGATGTTCTGATGTGAAGCGGTAAGAAAGATTAGGCAGGTATAACTAATAATGTAGGTTTGTGATGCATGTGTTGATACGAACGAGCAAATCATCAGTTTACGAGCAGCACCTCTTCGATTTTCAAATAACGTAAACATGGAGTTGAGGCCGTAGCGTAGGGGTGTCACTTGGCGTCACTTTTTAGGCCCTTTTACGACTTACGGTAGTTGCAGCTATAGGCCCGGTATAGGTGCGGCGGCCAGATCCGCGGAGCGGCGGTTCTGACCAAACTCAAGCCGTGGAGGTGCGGAGGTGCGGGCGATCTCTAGTGTCAGACGTCTAAGTCTCCGCCATGTCAGATCGATAACACTAACCTACATAGATCAAGCTATATACTTATTTAAGTAAGTAGTCAACTGGCGACTTTGCGCTTACGAGATACGTAAAAGCCATTACATCATTGCACATTCAAAGACTATAAACATTTATATCTAGGAAGTACTTAGCTGTGATCACCCCCACCTTTTCAAGCAGCCTCTATCTAGATACTGTGATTTCACATTTGAAGATATAGTATTCGAAATATATACATATGTGAAAGTACGGCGCAGCCTGCAAAGGCCGCGACCAAAGCAGGACAACATTCGTATGCATTGTGGAGTTATCATGTAAGCAAGGTGGCGTGACATATAGGCAATGTGAGTTAATGAACTCGCATTTGCCCCATGTTGAGTCGCGGCGTTTAGTAGTTAGGATGTCAAGAGAATAACGTCTGGTTTCCTAATGAGGAAAGCAGTGGTATGTTGGTGCCCATCAACTTATGTTATGCCTTAGTTTAACGGGGCTTGATACCGGGTATATTAGGGGTAGCTTACTAGTCGATCTCTAGGACCTTACCAAGCGCTAAGACTTTTCGAGTCTAAGTATGCTGCATGTATTCAATCGCTCCCGAGTTGTCCGAAAGCTGGTTCACCTTGTAGGGGAAAACGCAGAAACGAACAAGTGTAACGTTAGTCAAGTCCAGTTGTGTGACATACAAAGTTGCTGTATATCAGAGATATGCAGATTACGTATTTATCTGGCTTGTCTATTTCAGTGCAGTATCAGTCATCCAACAAGGATAAAACAATGCAAAGTCAGCCCGCTTCGAGGTATCGGACTTTGCCCATACTTGGCGTCCGGGGGATAATGCACCCCCACAGTCTGCCCACAGCACGGAAGTAAATAAAGTAAGCTAATTATGTAAGTTTGGCAGAGGAATATGGCAAAAAACGAACCCTGGTCTAAACGAAGGTCGTTAAGTTAAACTCCGAATCGGGGAATCGAACCCCGGGCTTGACGGCGCTTTTCGACACCTGAACGATGAGGATGAGAGCGTCAAATGTTAGCCACTACACCAATTCGGATCCAAAGAGTTCCAGATGCCCACTAGCGGAATCGAACCGCTGATCTTGTCATGACATCTAGGCTAATACTAGTGACACGCTATACCACTTAGCCAAGCGGGCGATTTTGATTGGATGATGAAGATACGCCGCCCGAATATGATACTATGTTGTACGTATAGGAAGATGGTTGATTCAATAAGCTTAATTATGTGTATACTTTTCGAATGTAAACAGTAAAGTAATAAATATGATTTATAGAACGGTTATGATATGGACTTCTACTTATTATTTATTATAATCATGTTGGGAGTTAGTTACAATGCACTTGCTTTCTGGGCGGCCCTTATCCTCAGTCCATGCTTATATGCTTTAATGTATGAACGGTTATGGTTTATCTTGAGCATACATTTCACATGAGTAGAATTGGCTGCTCCTAGAACTGCTAGCTTGGTAACATGCAAGGCATGATTCTTTTGTTTGGCGTAGCCCCAGAGGAGAGATACATGTTATAAACAACATTAATTACATGGTATAAGATAAACGCAACACCGTTCACATATCATAAAACTAGCTTTTCGTGTACGATTTAATTCCAAACCATTAAATCAATAGCAATATATAGTAGTAAAACCTAGAAATCCTGTATATGCGTTTAAGCCTTGAGAAATCAGGCGACCTTTACCCTAAACATGCCTATAAAGCCTTCACGAGTCAAGCCGAGGGAGGAAATTTCAGAAGGCAATATCACTATACTCTTTAGGAACTTATATAAAATCTTTTATTAATATCCCGCAGACTAAAGATAAGGTCAACATTAGTTCCTTGAATCTTCGGCTACCATTGAGAAAGCCAAAATTCGTTATAGACCATATAACCATCAGGAGATCCAACCTAAAGGAGGCCTAGCCGCTAGGCCTAAAGGCAACACCGTCACAAAGCATGTAAAGAAGGCCTGCCGTTGTAATATGTTAGTTAGCTAGCCAAAGATTGGCCTAGAAGACTCCCGCGCAACAACAACGCTCATTGCCCACCACTAACACAAGGCTCCTGACAAAATTGATAAGAGAGTATATGCAACAAGAAGCGAGGGCCGAGAAGCTTGGAAACCAAGCGACTAGGCTTATAAGAATACTCTAAACCTCTAGCCAGGTCAGAAAAGTTTACAATACTATGGGGACATATCATGAATATCGATATCCTTCTAGCCCCTGAACCGTAAAGTAGGCTCTCGCTTACGGCTGGCCAACCAGAGAAACATAAGGTGTAACAAGGGCTTTAACCGGGGAATTTGAGAGATATGTTCGTATTCCCAGTAACATTCCACGAGATCATAGATCCTAGGAAGTCCTTAACCCCTCACGTCCTGCATGGCAATTCCGCTATTTAACTCTCGTCCAACAGTCTATAAGCTAATCCCTCGCTTCTGATTGACCTGAAATACTATGTCTCAACCCTAAACATGAGCTGAAAGTCTTATGATGAGACTAAAAGTCCTTGTGCGGGCCTTGTCTCAAGTCAGTGTGACAGTTGAGTTGTTATTGTAGTAGTACTTCGTTTAGAATGATGCAATATATCACTTGCAGGGATGTTCAATACTTGTGTACAAGAACGACTTCAGCCATTTGTAATAAGATAATCATGGCGCCTGGATAGTTTTGATTTAACTATCTTTTGCGGTATGTATACAAGCCTCCATGAAGCTGAGATATACGCCTACCTCAGAAAGTACCTAGGTTGAGCCTGGAATATTCGGTTACTATAACCTTTCCTCCTCATCTTCAGTAGAACCTAGAGTTTTCATGGGGTATTACTTGACGTCACATTCCCTACCTACGATCGCGGATCTGTACATGTAGCCTTCGACGTCTGCGGCCGTAGCAAGCAATAGGGGCATGATTCGTATAGGATTATCTTGGGGAGTGACAGTCGTGGAACTGCATCATGCATTAACGAGTACCTCAGTCACACCGATACCTCTGCTTAAGGCTCCAGGGGCTCACTATAACGAGAACACCATAATCTGTATCATATACTTAGTGTGGCCGAGGATTATAATTCATCGATGATCGTCCTATATAATACAATTGGGGACTTATGTTCTCATCTTATAAATAGTCTCAGCGTCGCCGTTAAAGATAGCTATAAATATATGACTAAGATCATCATTACCCCCTTAGTTCCACTTGCAATGTAATGGGTCTCGACTAGTAGACTGAGCTTCAGATGATCGGGTAGGGAAAAGGTCATTCCCCCGTTGCATCAAGGCTTCTTGTTGTAATACAATCATAAATTTCACCGAGTAAATATTGTCAAAATTTATCCGTTCACCATTGTCAACTATGTTCTCCAATAGCAAGACGCCCAGTCTCCCGTCTCTCCCGAACAAGTGTGAATATAGGCCGATACTGTGGTCGAGTAATTCCCATACGGCGAGCCGCGCAAATGATAATAATCATAATAAATAGTTACTATCATGATAATGGTCTCAACTCATTCTTATAATATAGTGGCATCAAGGAAACGCCTCGTTCGGGGTGACTGACGACCAAGGTAGCGTTAGGTCTAAGGCATGGCTCACACACCCCTATTCCTGCTATGTCACTAATTGACTATTGTACATGGACCTCGAGTCAGGAGCCAAGAGGGCGTATTTCCTCTTACTAGAAGCATATATGTGAACATGTATTTAAGCCATAATCTACTCTCATCGCATAAGAAGACATCAGTAGTTATGGTATGGCGACGCTTCACGATGCGATTCGGAGGAGTAAGGAGGTACACTCCTAGCTGTGAACGCCAACTCAGCAAGCCTTGACCGAAATAATAGAGAACCAATGCCTACATAAGAGTCTAGCATGTCCCATGCGAGCCCGGATTTGAGCGCAGGTATATGTACATTCGAGTTGCCGGGATTACTAGTGAGATTGGCAAACAGCATCTCACAACATTTGCGATTGATATGACATAATATCTCTAGCGTAAAGACCACACGCCATACAATACGCAGCTAAAACGTCTTACCTGTTAAAGCGTCCACGTATCTCTATAGCTATGCGTTAGTACTGGTAGTCTATTACCCACGTAGACTCAAGTAATTACTATAGATAGCCCTTGGAGCTCACAAAGACACGTTGAAAAAGAACGCTATCAAGTCTCGACGGTGTGGAGCTAATTTCTTTTTTCAGTTCTCTAAGCGAGCGATTTTGCGCGCAAGTAGACAAGACCTACAGCCAAACTGCTGCGTTAATCGTCCGATAGCGACAGATGTCGGCACCTAAATCCAACGCCGTGCCATCGCTAAACCGCGGGCAAACAAACTCCGTATGCTTCCTTATTGCAGACCGTAGGATATCATATCCGTCCCCATCCCCCTATCCCCCCTATCCCCCAGCAACATCCCATGATAGGAACCCAAGTCGATCCAATCTGACCCGAACCATAGCCCCCAGTCTCCTAAAAGCACCAGCTGCCTGCAGACTTTACGCGCCTTGACCAAAACTACTATGAATGAATAGCACACAATACAACGTTTGCCAACTAAAATTCCCTAGGATATAACACACCTTAGGGGCTAAATCACTAGCGTGAGGCTCATGCCTTTGCCTTATACCTAGACCCAAGAACGTAAAACCACCGAAGTGTTGTCGCTTCATAAACTTACTGCCTGCCTCATCGACCTACTACGGCCGTCTCATGGTTTTGCCTCTCGTAACTTTCGATCGCGAGGGTGGCGGGGGCATATGGCTCACCGGGTGCGGCGGCATGT
>JAPUUL010000866.1:0-13322 GCA_029590625.1 Lasiodiplodia mahajangana
CGAAAGCGGAGGAGGAGCCGTCATCGTAGACGCCGGTGACACCCAGGCGAGAAGCAGCGGCCTTCTCTCTCAAGAGCGCGATGCTACATCAAATCAGTGTCAGCCGCAATGCACTGCAACGATTCGTATTGATCCCCCTCTTGGCGTCGGCATAGACATAAATGGAATAATAACGGTGGAACTGGATAAGGAACTCGGGGCTGAGGGCTGAGCAGCATGACAAAAGACTAGCTGAAGCAAGCTAGTGGTAAGCGGCGCTGCGGTGGCGCGGTGCTAGACTTGGTAGTTGAGAGGGGGGGGTGCGTAGGACAGCGTTTTGTGGCACAAGCATGAAACGATAGATCGACGACGACGAAGTGGACTTACTCATCTTCGGAGAGACCGGGGAGACTGATGGTCTCGTGCTTGAAGTTGAAGGGCGCAGACTGTCGGGGACGGAAACGTTATAGTGTCAGCATGTGGTATAGGTAAACTTGCGAGTAAAGCCCTTTTCTTTCTTGGCAGTCTCTATCTATCTCCACATAGGATGGTTTGTGTGCGGCGGGGTGTGATGTGATGTGGTGCGGGCTCAAGTAAGACTTACGATTTGAAGGATGTGCGAGTTGCGCTTCTCGTTTGCTGCAGCAGCAGCCGCGGCTTTGGACTTCAAACCGACGAGACGCTGGAGTCGCGTGGTGAAGGTCTTGAAGGGAATGCAGATCATATTGGCTACGGTTTGCAGGGCGAGAGGTCAGCCGACAGACAACAGGTGGGGGCCGAACCGAAGTGGCGAGTGCGCGCGCGCAAAGGTACCAGATTTGGTAATGAAAGAATGAAGTGGTGAATGAAAGAGAGTTGGCCAGGGCCAGAAACTGGATGCGAATGTAATTGGCAGGTTGGAGAGGAAAGAGGGACAAGTGGTAAATATAGTTTGGTTGGCGAGGGTGGAGTGGATGGTTTGCTAACAAAGGTGTTGGTTGGGAAGGCGATGCGATGGTAGGATGGGGGGTGTGTGGGTGTGGATGTGAATGTGGGATGTGGGTAAGTAAATATATTAAATACCTGAAGAGAGGTAGGTAGGAAGGTATGTAAGTTGAGTTAAGGTAGGGTACCTAAGTGGAGGTTGGTTGCCTTAGGTAGGTAGAATATTCTTTGCTGCAAGCTAAGGTAGGGACCGTAGACGCAGACGAGAGACGCATACAATTCGGCGCGGGTAGTTGGGGTTTAAAGAAAGAGGGAACACCGTAACTGCTGACTACGAGAGTGACAAGTTGGAGGTTGAGTTGGAGGGAACGTGACCGCGTCTGGGTGTGTCAGGTTTTGGTTGGCAGAAAGGTGTTGAACCTGCACTGGACGCAAATAAGATGGTAAGTGAAGTTGGCGTGCTTGCTGGCAGTGCGCAGTCAACTTGTCAACTCTGGAAAAGAGAAGGAGTGAAGGCCGTGTTGGTGGTTGTTGGTGGTGTTGTAGAAGCAGTACAACAAACTTGTAGGGCGTGGTCTGCCTGTTATGGTGCCTGGTCCGCGGAGAAACCAGATGTGTAGTTGCTGGGCAGCAACAAAAAAAACGAGTGTCGGTAGTCGAAGAGGGGATAATAAATGGAATAACCAAGCAATAATAAACTTATGTACTACGGCTGCAGTGAAAGGAGTGAATATATGTCTTTAGCACATGGGCCGGAAAAAAGTAATTATTAACGAGAGGGTCAGCCCACTTACGAACATGTATAATCCGCCAAGACCAGAATACAGGCGAATCCTTTTTGGGGGAAACTCAACGCCAAGCTGGTCGGGGCTGCGGTTGGGCTATTCTAAAGCTCCTGGAAGTTTGGTACTTCGAGTCACAATGAAACGAAGGCGAATGTACATAAAGGAGCGGCAGTGCACGCGACCGGAGATGTTAAGCGAACGTGAGGGGCCAGAGAAAGAGAGAAGTGAAAGCCTAGGTACACATAGAGGGAGCTAGAGAGAGCTAGGGCATGAGTACTCGATTTGTAGCTTGTTAGTAAGACCACGGGGAATTTATTCACCATAAAGAAGCAAGAAGAGAAACACATGCGAAGGGCAAACGCGCGAGTACCTATGCATCCCATATATATTACTGCAGCGTACCAACGCCATGGACGACGGGACGTACCGCAGCACATAACTACGACATAATCCCTGGGAAACAGCACAGGAACAGGGATCGGTATTGAAGAAATCGGATACCTCTCTGGGCGGTCTGGATGATCTCATCCCGCTGGGCACAATGGAATGGTGGCAAACCGTCAGAGATTATATTGTGCCAACTTTAGAACACTGCCCTTGCTGATTACGCGAGACGGCAACACGCCTTGGGGCTGCTGAAACATCTCCGTAGGGCTGCGTCGGCCCAATCAGGTCGCTATAGTTACATGTTCCATTCCCTTGGGACCCCCCCTCCATAAAGAAAAGCCGGAGATCCACATTCCACATCTGTCTCTATACCCTTGTCTGGTCTCCTACATACCTACTGGCAGCCAGCCCGTGCCTCTGTTCGTTGTTCGTTGCTCCTATCTACGGGCACTTTTCCGGGTACNTTTTTTAGATGCTTATTTAGGGTAGTCCTTCAAATGGAAGCTTTTAAGCTTGACGAATTGGTCGAAGCCATATCTGCTCAATGTAACACCCTTGCCTGAATTCTTCCAGCCAGTCCAGGCAAGATCAGGGCTTGGGAAGTCGGCACGGTTGACAAAGACGGTGCCCGCCTCCACTTGCTGCGCGAGCTCGTAGCCTTTGTCTGTGTCCTTCGTCCATATACTAGCCGTCAGCCCGAATTCGCTGTCATTCATGAGTCGAACCGCCTCGCTATCATCTTTAACCTTCATCACAGATATGACTGGCCCGAATGTTTCCTCCGTCATGACCGTCATGTCGTGATTTACGTCAGTCAAGAGAGTGGGTTTGACGAAGTTGCCCAAGGGAGGTAGGTTGCTGAATGTCGAATTTTCCGGTGTCGCGTCTTTGGCGCCTTTCTCTAGAGCGTCCTTGATATGAGCTTCGACCGTCTCCTTCGATCGTTTCGAAATAACCGGTCCAATGTGAGTCTCCTTATCCAGGGGATCGCCGACCTTATAGCCCTGCAAGACCTTTTGCGTAGCCTCGATGAAGGCGTCATATATCTTCTCATCAACGTATACTCTCTCGATGGCGCAGCAACTCTGGCCGGAGTTGAAGATAGAACCATCGACAATTTCGGCCGCCGCCCAATCTAAGTCAACGTCCCCCCTAACATATGCTGGGTCCTTTCCACCAAGCTCTAGCCCAACATTAACAATTCTGTCAGAAGCTGCCTTCTGGACCGCCAGACCGCCAGCGACGGAACCCGTGAAGCAAATCAATGCGATCTTGGGATCACGGACCATTGATTCCATAATTGATGGGGAGCCGCAGTGAAAGTATTGCAGAACACCAGCCGGAAGGCCAGCCTCGGCGAATATCTTAGTGACATGCTCGGCAATCGTCGGAGTCTGAGGCGAGGGCTTCAAAATAACTGTATTGCCCGCCAGTAAAGCCGGGATGAGCGAGTTGACTAAGATCAAGTAAGGGTACTGGGTATTATTAGCTTTAAATATTCGCGTTTAGATATAATGGTGAAAAGAATCTCACATTCCATGCGAAGATGACGAGGACTGGGCCCACTGGAACCTTGCGAATGAAACGCTTGAACCCTTTCTCAGCATCCCCTTCTGTGTCCTTCAATGTCTCTTCACTAATCTTGATCATGTAGTTGGCACGCTTTATGGCCGTTGCAACTAAATTTTTCATTAGCTAGACTTCCCTCATAGTCGAGAGTCAGAAATCCTTACTTTCTCCCGCCGTGTAAGCGATAGGTCGTCCCATCTGCACCGTAATTTCTTCGGCTAGCTGGTCTTTTTGCTTCTCAAGGAGTTCCAATGCTTTCTTGACAATAATCGTGCGATCCGTCAAGGAAGTTTCCCGCCATGTTTTGAAAGCCTCTGCGGCAACCGTTGGAATCTGCTCAAGCTCCGACGCGCTCACCCCATTGCGCGTGAGGATTGGTTCGTTGGTTGTAGGGGAAATCGTTGTAATCGTCTCCACAGACATCTTGACCTCGAGAACGAAGAACAATTAAAGGTTAAATTGAGTAGTTATGCGCACTGGAGAGTAAGATATTTCCTCTTTCCCAGGTCAAGGAATTTAATATTAAGATAAGTCAACGTTTACTATATATCTTTTATAATGTCTAAGGGATGCGAACAACGTCACCACCGATCCAGGAGATAACGGAGGGGCAACTTGGACCCCGCCAAATGCCTCGATAAATCAATAGTCTCTTTCTCCTGTTATCAAATCTTATCGAATCATCCCCAAACCTTGGCTCCAATTTATTTTCTAATGGTCCTACCATCGCGACGACATAATTCAAGACCACTACGCAACATTCGCTTGTTAATATACAGCATACATAGTCTAATTCACCACGATCGCTACCATGCCTGCCGAGAAGCGAAATCATTTCCTCGATATAGACGAGAGCGACGACGACGTTAGCCAAGGCTACGACTCAGATGCTGACCAGCTACGAAAGGGCACATCCAAGCGTCGCAAACTCGATCAAGATGATGGCACCGACGATGACGAACCTTTGAGTGCCGATGAAGACATTGGGGACGACAGCGATGAAAATGATAATGAGGAAGAGGAAGACAAGCCCAAAGAAGATGGCGAAAAGCCAGAGCCAACGAGAAAAGAGAAATCAACATCCAAGGACGCCACCGGGCTACCAGACATATCGCGACCATTGACGAAAAAGAACCTTGTGGCTACAGAGAAGGCAGTAAAAAGAAGTGGTGTGATTTATATTTCTCGCATACCGCCGTTCAGTAAGTGGCCTCCTGCATACTCGTTCTAGACATCTTCAGCTCCCCAAATCCTTTTTGCTGAAGTGTCTACCTTAATTTATAGCTGATACTAATCGGCGCCTTTGCAGTGAAACCCGGCACGGTGCGGTCTATCTTTGAGCGATTCGGAAAAATCAACAGAGTCTATTTAACCCCCGAGGACTCCCAAGTTCGCGCCCGGAGACTCCAGCAGGGCCAGAACCGAAAGAAGAACTTCAATGAAGGGTGGCTGGAGTTTATAAAAAAGGCAGATGCGAAGGCGGCGGTAGAGTCGCTCAATGGCACAACGCTGGCTGCGATAGGAATGGCGAAGAAGGGGAGCTATTACCGCGACGATATCTGGAGGTGAGGCGCTAGCTCACAGTGGTTTTTCATCGCACTTCATCGCTAACCCCGTCATATAGTCTACGGTATTTAAAGGGGTTTAAGTGGCGTATGTAATCCTAGGTCAGATTGTTTCCAAGAGCGCAGAGCTAACAGATCCTTTCGAAGATAATCTTACCGAACAGATAGCAGCAGAAACAGCAGAACGTCAATCGCGGATGCGCGCCGAAATCAGCAAAGCAGCAAAGGAGAATAAGGAGTTTGTGCGGAACATACAGAAGGCGAAGGAGCTCGAGGGTATACAATCGAAAGCAGCAGCAAAGAAGTCCAAAGAGACGAAGGAGACGAAGACGGCTCCTGCTCCTGCTAATGAAGAAACAGAGTCGAAGAGCCTGCGCAAATTCAAGCAGGCCTCCGCGGGTAGGNAAAGGGCCCGAGAAAACCTCGGCGGCTGCGAGGAGGGTCCTTAGTCAACTGTTTTAATGCACTTTCAGTAATGATACCCATATCCAATATTCTTACGGCGCTCTAGGATGATTAAAGGAAATGAGCTTGGCCATGTTTTTCTGTGTAACATATGAACAGGTCTCGCCTATTGAGATGGCGGCGGCTACAATGCTGAATCCGGTTAATTCCACATTCATGAGACTCGTGTCGATTGCCCCTAACCCCCTTACGGCTATTGGAACGGTGCGCATGCAGATAATAATCTACCGGGCAGGTCGACTAATGGCCGATATGGCTGGGTAAATAGGAGTATTAGCAGCCGACATACTTCAAGATTAGAAACGAGAGAGCCTCAAATACCATAATTCGAGGTCTATACGAAAGATTCAGCTTGAGATGATCATCGTGAATATTACCTCGGGCTGCGCTTCCCACATTACGTTCACAGTATCGCACCCCTAACACCTCTATACAGCGGGGGTGTATATTAATTATAAAGGATATTTCCCACACTAGTACTACCAAACAGTCGCTTTTCACGAGGATAAACAGGGCCCGGAAAGGCGTGGTTGGTTATTGCCGTTGACTATTTGCTTAGTGAATCTATGCGCCATCTTCCATCGTAAGTTCGTCAAAGTCGTCCAGTAGTTCATCCATATCAACCTGTGGCCCATCATCATCCCCATCATCCGATGTGGCCATGGACATCTCGTCTGGATGTGGTTGCCTCTTCGGCTGCTTGTACAGCTGAACGCCAGCGCGGAATTCTTCATCCTGTTCAATATCCTGTAAGAACTGTTCGAATTCGCGATCCATGCGCTCCTGGTCAGCTTTCTTGGGCAACAGCTCGCCCTCATCTTTCGCCATACGCTTGACCTTCCACTGTCGCTTCCTGTTCCTCCTGCGGTTCGGGAAGTGCTTCTTGATAATGACGACGTCGGGTATCCTGGAGGAGTATGTGTGAGATTGTTCGATAGCCTCGAACTCTGGGTTGTTGAAAACGGTGCCTGAGAGCATATAACCCATGACGGAATCACCCGCATGTAGAAGGCCGCCCAGATGTGTCCGTGTCCAGTATGTCTTGTTGTTCGTCCCTAGGTCCGTAGCCCTTGCTACCTCGACCTCTGCTAGAACCCATCTCCCCTTCGTAGGACTTGAAAATTATTAGTAATTACTTCCAAGATGGGATCGGGATTATGAAGAATACCAAGTTCTGCGGAACAAAAGAGATCGATATACGTACCCAACTGGCTCGCAATCCATTACAATAAATTCAACCAAATCCTTCGCTTCCGCTAGTGCTCCGAATGGCGCCCGCCAGTAGACTGGAGAACTAACATCTGCTGTCTGAAGCGTAAAAGGATCCAGCAAGTAGACTGAAGTACCGATCTTATAACATATTGAGAGAGGAGAGATGTTGCCAGCTTGTTTGGCAAGCGATATCGGGAGAGCGACCAGATCATCTTTACATATTGGGAT
The DNA here is from genome assembly GCA_029590625.1 of Lasiodiplodia mahajangana. Taxonomy (NCBI): domain Eukaryota; kingdom Fungi; phylum Ascomycota; class Dothideomycetes; order Botryosphaeriales; family Botryosphaeriaceae; genus Lasiodiplodia; species Lasiodiplodia mahajangana. Next base: position 7,115 of record JAPUUL010000866.1, read on the forward strand.
TAACTCTACCGAGAAGGTGAATTTGAAACTCTTTTTAGCTGTATGACTGTCTTGGGAGATAAGCTCTGACGATTTCTTAACTCGCACTGGTACAACCGAATTGAGGAAGTCGACAAACTAGGAGCTGATTAGTGACCATGTTATGCGATGTTCAGGGGGGCAACATACCTTTTCCGCTTGGTTTCTCGCACTATAAAAGAAGTCGATCCCGTCTTTGGCTTCCTTAATATTGATTGTATCTCTATGCGCCCCGTGTTTTAAAATGAGCTGTTCGAGGTACAAGAATGTGCGTTTCTATCATATCTCTATCAGTCTCATTCAAATACCTTTTCATGGCTCACTTATCGAAGCTTAGATCCAGCTTTGTAGTTGAGGATTCGCTTACATGTAGAACTTTCTAAGTGACGAATTAGTCATCATCATCTAGAGCCAGCGAGTAGGTTAAACGAGTTTCTTACCTGCCGTACTTGTACACTCGCCCTCCACACATTGGCTGTGTATGACTTGGCACATTCGGGACATTGTTGATAGGCAACAACTGGTGTTCGGGTTAGTGAGCCCCCGTCTTACCAAAAATATAGATAGTATTCAAGGATCATCCAACCCTCAAATACATGAGAAAACCCGGTGTCGCTTACCATATACAACTTCAAGAGCCTGTTGCATAACCCTATCTTCGGCAACAGCGGCCTGTATCACTAGTTTGACCCTAACTCGCCGACTGTGAGGTTCGGTCCAAATGAAGGAGGCGTCTATTATTCTCGTCCGGTTGAGACTTAGTTTCTTGAGGCACAGCGCAAGGAGTTCTCGGCTCTCGGGTGCCGCGGAAACCCAACTCGTAGGGGGTTGAAGCCATCTATCACAGTCCTTGCAGAAGTGTAGTGTGGCTTCCCTCTGAATGCCTTGGGATATATCTTTTGTAAGCTTAAAGCAGTCGTAACATTTGGCATCGATCGCTGTCATTCCATCGATAGGCGCTCCGCAATCCGCGCAGAGGATCCTAACGTAGTAGTTAGTTATATGAAGTGTAGGTTATAAACACCAACTGCGCAGGTTGAGCATCTGTATAGTAGATATAGCAACTACATCAACATCCTCTAAGATCCAAAACACAAAACGATAGTAGCGGACGGAGGCGAAGAGATCGTAGCGTACGTTGCAGTGACACCCTGCGTCGGTGCCGGAGCCGCGATGGGCATCGGCGCATCCAAATCCATCGACATGGTGGGCAACTTCGGAGGGAAAAAAGTGCGACGGAATGCGCCCCTGAAATGTTGAAGGTCGAGCACTTCCAATCCGTGAGTCGAGAGTCGAGGTTGTTGATTATAAGCACGAACAGCGCTAACAGTACCTAATCGATGTGACGATAGTGGTCAGTGGTGGGGGTTTTTCAAAAAATGTTGCCCCTCGTTCTGATTGATAAGCCTATCTATCTAACTGTGGCTATTCTGTTCGACGCCACTCTACTGACGAGGATGTGGCACTAAACTCCTTATATTGCATAACACGACTCTCGTTTCTTGTATGCAACAAACGAGTCTCTTCTCGGGTTCCGAATTCGAGTTCCTCTCCCACGGCTTGTTCTACAGCGCGTATCACAGCTTCATCAGAAGATTCGGGGCTCGGAGTATCATCTCCCTCCTCAATCTCACCAATGTCACTTTCTAGTTTCATTGATGTTGAACTCTCTGGTGGAGTGCTAACACGATCTTTTCTAGTGCCTCGAGTAATGAACCAAAACAAAACTGTGGTGACTGCTGCTAATACAAGTCCCGTCTGCTGCGAGACTAAACTACGACTATAATCTCTTGCGTCGTCTATCAGTAAACATAAGAGAAAGCGGTATAAGTTAGCTAGCTATTATCTTACATACAGATACCGAAACAGCGAAGGATAGTTACATCTCCAGACTTCCCCATAGCCCTCGATATGCATGACAACATACGCGCGGGTTCACAACTGGATAAAATCCAAAGATTTACTCACATTTCTTCCCACAGTCGACCTTGTTGCAGCACTGGTCCCCATTCTTCCAGATACAGTTGTTCGCATCAGACTTAACATCGCAAGGCACCTCGGTGACCTCAAACTCCACGCACATCTGCGGATCTTCCGGGTTGAACGTCATGGCAGGAGTAGCAGCAGGACAGGCCGGGCCAACGCCCCAATTAAGTCCACCCAGGCAGTACTTCCCGCACGGCCACTTGCTGATGCTGAATTCGCCAGCGTCGGCGAAGTTCTTCGTGCGGCCAATGTGGTCGCCGTTCTTGGCGTTGTTGAGCCACTGGCCTTTATTGGCGCCAGTGCCCAGGTCACCATAGGTATCCCTGATGTAGACCTTGCTCGATGGATTCACATCTTGCCCAGAGGTGCAGGCTGCGTCGGCGCAAAACTGGAACTTGCCGTAGCGCTGTTCCTTGCTATCAGGGGCAGCGAAGTACCAGCCATTGGCGGCAAGGCCGAGCCTACTCCCGTTGTCACCCGTGAAAATATAGCATTTTCCTACTCCGAGTTAGCGATCACCTGCCCCGGGGTTTCCATGATAAGTCCCATCAGTGTACTAACCGAATTCAAGACCGGAGCTGCATTTCGTGGGCTCAGGCTTCTCCTTGCACGTCCCATCGGGGCCGTCAATCATTCCCTCGGGGCAGACACACTTGCCATCAACAAGAGCCTTGCCATTCTTGCAGACCTCTTTGCAAGCCTGGCCATCAAAGTCAAAGCCAGTCTGACAGCAAAAATACCCAGTCTCAGGGTGTCCGACTAAGTCGTGGCCTTTGGCGCAGCAGTCAAACGCAGTGTCAGGGCTACCGAGAAGCCGTCGACCATCGGCGCAGCAAGCAAAGTACTTCTCGTCTGCGCTTAATGTAGGTGCATATCCCGCCGTGTTACAGGTCTTAGTCGTCTTGCAGTCTAGGCCAGCGTCACAGTCGGGGTCGTCGTATTCGATCCTGTTTCCAATGACCTTTGCCCCAGGCCCGATTTCGAAGGTCGGGACGTTCTTTTTGTACGCCTTGGCTTCCAAGGCGCCTGCCTGGAAAAGCAAGGCAAGAAGGGTAAGTTGGGCGCTCTTCATGGTGAACACGATGATACGGCGAATTTATCACAATGAGAGTGCAGAGTAAATGCTTGTGAGAGAGTGAATAGATGGTGTCGACTGATCCAGAGCTGCAATCTGTAAACATAATTGTGCTTCCTTATATATTCACGTCGTCTCGAATATCATACATATTTACGGCTATCGTGCCGGAGCCCTTGCCACCTTCTCCTCAGGAGTCGCCGAGTTCAGCTTTCAATTTTCTTCTGTTCTTGCAGATCTATTCACGTTTTCATCCGGCTTGCAGGCATTCATTGTTTTCATTAGATACATAACCAGCTCTTCACAGCCTTGATCTCGTGTTTAGGTTATATACATATTACCACCTTTTGTAGCCGGAGACCATTCCGTGGACTCCGTTTATCACAAGCACGGACCTTTAGTTGTAATGCCGTCCATTGAGGCTTCATGCAAATACGTAACTATATTGGGAATGGGGTTGAGGCTGAGGCACTCGATCAGGCCATCACGTCAGTCGCCAGTGTTTCTGGTACTGAGAATGTCATCCGAACTCCAAATTGCAACACTTGGAACAGAAGGCCTTGATACTGCCAAGATAGTGGAGATGGTAGGCTTAGAAAAGTAGCACCCATGGTTAGGCCCAATGGTTAGGTAACTCATGTGCCACCACCAACCCCACAGTACAACGTTCGTTAGCTAATGTATATCATCTACAAAACCTAACTCGCCAATTTATAGAGAGGCCCAATCACGAACCAAGTTTGGATCCGTATCTGCCTGAGTGGGCTCATCAGCAACTTGTTTCCATGGACCCTTTCAATTGTATCAACTCAGCTGCTTGCTAGCAAGCTAACCTGCCTATAACGGGAAATACACAACCATTTGCCGAGTACGGATTAAGGTAATCCAATCTCGCTAAATAAACAACCACAGTTCTTAATATGGAAACATCATCAAGTGTAGTCGCCGAAGACGTTGGATACCGCACCGTTGTGGCTGGCTAAGGTCCCCCTAGTTACCAACGTGACTACCCAATATGATGTTGCCAAGGCCGAAAACATATTCTATTAACCAATTGAGAACAAAGGGTACAGGATCAGCAAGCAATAAATCCTACAGAAGTCTATCCCCGCCCAAAACCAGTAATGCTAGTATGCATCGCAGCTCTCATCTACCATTTGGTAGGTAAGCCATATCAACGACCTCGAACTGAACAGAGTAAGCAAGATCCTCAATAACGAGCACATGATTATAAAATATCATTTAACGTATTCACGAGTAAACGGCATAGCTGATGACCGTCAGCTAGCTTCCTGTGTGTAAACGTGTGTTGGGATCTAAGGGAAACATCTTCCCCGGTCCCTTGCTGCACAATCAATGTAGCTAACATACTTCAATAGTTTTGCTTGGCAAGGAGATGTAACCGCCACTATTTCTCTTACATCATCTTAATTCCTTTTCTGATGTAACTGTAGATATATATGTTAGCGAGCGTCATGAGTAGGATCACAATAAATCCCTTGCCTACTTACGACTTAGATGACAAGTCCCCCTGTTCATTCATATCCCCAATTCTTATACGCTGACTTTCAACTCATTTCCATTTACCATTTCTCATATTATAACCCATTCCGTAGCGAAGTCCAAAACTCCTCCTTCAACTTTGCTTCACGCCTATTCAACACAGCAAAGGCTAGGTTTGGCTAGAATCCGCCTTTACCTACCGTATATTGATTACCACTGAGTTTTTACGCGATAGTGTTATTTCAGTTGATGAAACCCACGTATCCGGAGATGAAGTATCGCCTTCAAAACTGCTACGTTTCGTACTTTTAGACCACTCAAATGGAGAAATATGATAAAATTTCCTCGCGGCGAAAGGCTCATGAAAGGATACACATAAGAAGTGAAATGGGCAGAGGCTCAACAACCTGATCCGGCTGCAAAGTATCCGCGTGACAATCTACGAGTCTAGAGATGCAGCTAACGAGAAATTTCTAACAGTAAAATGAAGCATGGTGATCGGGTAGCTCTTTTGAAGCATAGATTCATTCAGGGGTCGCTCTTAGGTGATTGTTCTCTCCCACATATTTAACTAAGTCAAACGTGCTCATTGGCCCCTCTATATATTATCACCAATGAGATATTGTTCACAATCAATTAAATCTGTAAGGTTCTAGGTGAAGACGTTCCAGTCTCTAGAGCGCCGTGATGTGTTGATCCATACGTCTTGTTTTACTAGTTGCGGCGATTTAGGAGCTTCCGCAAGTTTTCGCTAAAATGTGTCCAAAACAAGTTGTTACTTAGACTTGTAAGCCTACTTCACGATACCTTTCCAGCGCGGATGCCGCAATAGACACGACAAAACGCTCCCACCATAGCCCCGAAAACCCGTCTGCTAGATTAGTAATGTCTTCAAGCTCGGTATTCGAGACACTTCCCCGATGGCTCCGTGCCTTAGCCTCTAGAACTCGCCGCCGGGAATTCACGGCATAGCATTTATGTCAACGAGCATTCCAGCTAGAAATCACGTCACCGCGCTAATGAACGATGACTAGGCTTATATACAGATACCCACTACGTTGCTAGGCCATTTGAGTATGCATAGCCACAACAACTCCGTACTGTGATAGCACGATCTATTGTCGAGAACAAGCCCCACGACAGATACGCGGCGTAACCTTCTCACTTACTACTACATACATACCTCACAAGCAGGACCCGTCGGCGCTAAATCGGAGATCGATGCTCCATAGATAAGTAGATGATCGTTCCACGTTCGCCCGTTGGCCGACGTATAAATATGCAAGCCGGGATATATACACACGTGGAGAACGATGCCCTCATAAGACGTGCTCTCTTAGCCCTCTGAGCCGTTTCCGAGTGACGCACATACCACATCACGTACAGCTCGACGAGATCTCAAGGCACGGGTCCGTTCCTTTTGAAAAAATGGCATCTACCGTCCAGGAATAAAGCATGTCCTCTCTGTCCGTTCTATTCCCATGCAGCAACTCAGATGCATTTCCCATATCAGATCCTCTGGGGGCGGGGTGGGAATAAAGATCAGGGGTTGTTAGCAAAGCGTCGTCGTCATTGGGGAAAAAGAGACTCGATCGCCGCCCGCCCGGAACGGCCTCGGTTGATGTT
>JAPUUL010000867.1:0-13319 GCA_029590625.1 Lasiodiplodia mahajangana
CCATTGGTCGTCGTTGTTGTGCCCTCCCGCGAGCTGGCGATCCAGATTTTCAATGAAGCCCGCAAGTTTTGTTATCGCACCATGCTGCGCCCTTGCGTCGTTTATGGCNGGGGGTCCCATGCGGAGCCAGATCGAGAACATCCAGAGAGGATGTGATATTCTCATCGGATCGCCTGGTCGCCTTATCGATCTCATGGAACGGGGTGATATCCTTTCCTTTCGCAGAGTCAAGTACATGGTTATTGACGAAGCCGATGAGATGTTGGATACCGACTGGGAGCAAGAGTTCAACAAGATTCTCGGTGGCGGAGGTAAGTCGAAATATCCACACCCACATAAAGCCCAATTAACATCGAACGATAGAGCAGGAAGAGGGCAACGTCAAGTATATGCTCTTCTCTGCAACGTTCCCCACTGCGGTTCGAAAGCTCGCTAAGACACACCTGGCCGAGAATCACATGCGCATTAGAGTCGGGCGTATTGGAAGCACCCACGAGAACATCAAACAAGATATTATCTTCGTTGAACCGTCCATGAAGAAGCAAGCATTGCTTGATCTTCTTTATTCCTTGAAGCCGGCACGAACCATCATCTTTGTCAACAGCAAGAGAGCGGCAGACGAACTTGATGACTTCCTGTTCAATAAGAATCTTCCATGTACCTCCATGCACTCCGACCGCACTCAACGAGAGCGTGAAGATGCGATGAGAGCGTTTCGAAAGGGAACTACACCCCTTTTCATTACTACTGGAGTCACCGCTCGTGGAATTGATGTTCGCAACGTGATGCATGTCATCAACTATGACCTTCCGAGCATGGACCATGGTGGTATCCAGGAATACATTCATCGAATTGGTAGCTATCTCTTACTGTACCTTGATGCTTTTCTAGCTAACTTCACACAGGCCGTACTGGACGAATTGGCCATCATGGTTTGGCTACGTCGTTCTATACAGAGCGCGATGAGCCCATGGCTAAGCAGCTGACAATGATTCTCATGGAGACTGGCCAGACAATTCCGGACTTCCTTGAGCCGTACAAACCCGATGAAACCGATGTCTCGAAGCTCAAGTTTGAGTACAATACGGACGAGGAGGACCCAGGTGATAACGATGAGAATGGCGATGCTTGGGGGTAGTGGCTGNCTGGCGCCGGTGAGGCTAACGGAGGTGGCTGGGGGCGCTGCCNGGTGATACNGGGTACTACCAACGGCACCAACGGCTCTGCCGCTGGTGATGGCAGTGCGGATGTCTGGGGTGGTGGAGGCGGTGGAGGCGGTGGTTGGTAAAACCGCGGACTTAAGTCTTAAGTCAATGCCTCTATGATATCGGGAGAGTTTCTGAAGCTAGTGTTCGAGAACTAGTCTAGTTCAATATGTGGAGGATACCGCTGTTTTTATGACAACTAGGGGAAAAGTTCGACATGAGGATATGGCCACGACGACGACATCTTGCCATGGTTTCCAGGTTTCGCCTGGTAGTTGCGAGGACTACCAATGGTCACTATTAATTGCACTCATGGCTTGTCATCTGCAGGAAGGTTTAAGGAAAACTGAGTAGGGCCGACTCCAGGAAGGTAGCAGAACCGAAAAGGAATAAAATCGTTGCATACTAGTAGATACCGTCACCCTTGACATGTTGTCACTTTCGCGTCTTACTATCTCCATGTGTAGCCTCTTTTTTATACGAATGCCGGCCCTTATTTTCTGGGTGATGTTTGCATACTATACTATACGATATTTTGAGGGGTCATTGCCACTGTTGTCTAGGAGTCCGGTCACTCTTCCTCAGTCACCCATTCGAGTGCCTAATAAATAGCCTATGAACTTTCGTTCTGATGATTCCGTTGTATCGATCGATCGACCGACCGATCGCTTGCTCGCTCTCGGGGGTCGGGCGGCGGGAACACGGAATATCCGTATCTTCCCCTCGGAAATCGGTAGCAGGCGAACTAGATAGAACTCGAAGTTGGGTAGGGGGACGTCAAACGCGGGCACCTGCGGTTAGGTATGCCTTTCGTCTGCGCTTTAGGCGATACTGCCGATGGGTAGAACTCCGGCAAGCGTCTCCTACTGAACCACGACTACATACAAGGGACTGACCGATGGCGGAGGCGTACCGGGGGCCGGGGGGGAGGGGGGCGATCTCACGTATATTCGGCAATATTGGATACAGTTTCTCGGAGAGAGTGTGTGCGCGAACGTATCAAAAGTTAAAATAGCAATGCCGTTGCGTTTGTGAGCATCGAGAGACGAGTAAGGAGAGCGATGGGGCACGGGTAATAAATATTACTCCGGGACTACTCAAGCGAGCACTCAAGATCAACTGCCCCTTATTCAAAACTAACATCGTATGGCTGATATCTTTCGTATACTTACGGAGGGAGAATCTAACTGTTCAGAGATTTAATCCTGCCTAACTACTTGGTGTCGCCTTGAGTGTGGCGCAAGGAATAAGGACCCGGGGAGGGGAAACAACCTCTGCCTATACCACAAGCCTAATTCCATGATAGGTGGTACATGGCAGGATAGACGAGACTGCATAGGTTCACATGCAGGCAGGGAATAAGCAACTCTGCATGTGCCCGAGAAGAGAGAGCGAGAGATGCCATCAAACGTAGAACAAACTAGTTCACCGTATCGTGGAGAGCAGCCTTCAACTCAAATATTCGAGTATATTAGAGATTAGACTTAATTGTCTCAATGCTTTGGAGTATGGAAACCAAGAGACTTATCTGTCTTCGCCCGCACCCACCTATCCACCTATCTAATATGCCTCATCGCATGCCCGAGCAGCAGTATGTATAAGCACTCCTTGAGGTTACGTATCACTCGCATCTGATGCGGGAATAACTACCAAGGTTAGGTGTGCGTATATACTGTACTGTCGGCTAAGAGAATAAAAACCCACATGTGGCAACACACAAACTCTCTTCCGAATCGCGGGATTAATCACCTGCAAATCCCCAGGTAGCAGCCTAGATAAACAGCCCAGCACCATGGACCGGGCGGACTATAACTTGGGGGTAACGGACCAAGCGGAAAGAGTGCGTTGGTACGGTAGATACGGCATACCGCCTCCACGCGTGCCCAACTTGGAGTACATGGGACGAGACATAATAACGGAGTAGTAATGGGGAGAGCCATGAAGGGATAGTGTAAGATAGTATAGTATAGTATAGTATAGTATAGTGTAGTGTAGTGTAGGGCAGGGTATGGTAGGGTAGGGCGTCAACTCACATGGTCAGTGTAACTATCGTGAACAGCACCGTCAACATTCCGCAGGAAAAGCCGGCCAAGATTCACGCCGTGGACTAACCTGTTGTTTTCCGGGCATAAACTCACTCACTTAGCATGACCACCACCACTATTCAGGTTTCATCACGGTCACCCCCACCTTGAGTCCATAAATACACATACATACGCATATGTAGTAGGTAGAGGTGGGTGGGTGGTGTGGAGGTTTTGGTTCTTTGAGAGCCAGCCCTGGTTCCCATGCTCTTGAAACAGCTGAGGAAGTACTGCTGGCTTGGCACCGCCCAGCCTAGGTGTTGCCTAGGGACGGGAATTAAGACGTATGGGGTTTGGCGACAGGGATAGGTGGTTATTATTCCTTCCAGATGATTGGATGGGGCTTGAGATCAAGCCTTCTCACCAATGACTCACCCGCCGGTCGATGGTTATGGCCGCGTAGCATCATTCCGCCTGATCTCAGGTCAGCAAATCACAAATTCACGAGCTCACTGCTGGGCGGACCCTTGTCTATGAGTGGGCAACTTGCACGTTCATCAGCCAACTGGTCGGTAATCGCAAACATTCGATCCACTTCATTTTTGAAATGCATCAACCACGACTCGCAGCAAAAAGACTCGACGGACACAGATAACAACGGGTGTTATAACGAGCTTGGCTTTTCTGTAGGAAGCAGACGCGACAATAATCGTCCTGCTCAAGGGGGGTTCAGATTTGGAAGCTATCTTGAAAGGTTGCCTTTTCTGGATCTTTCTCAAAAGAGTCATCTAAAGCTTTTAGTTGTTTGCTAGTAGCTTTTCGGTACGCGAAAACTTGTAACTAGATCCTCATAATTTCCACTCAACTTTGTGCTTGTGAAATTACCGACCTAGTAGAAATGACAATCGTATTTCGACGGTGCCAATATCGATCGATCGATAACATTCGTGTTGAACCTCAGGGAGATGAGATAAACCACCACAAACTCCAAGTTGATGCAAATTGGTTACAAGCTTTCCCGTCGCCAAAATACCTTTTCGAGGAAAGGTGCAGGCCATAATATACTTGGGTTACTTGCCTGCAACGTTCTCTTCACTGCCCGCCACATGCAAAATTACCCCTGAACACCAAATCAAGCCACGCGTGGCCACCAGTGAATCGTACAAACAGCAATTAGCCTTCCTGGCAAACCTCCCGTATTGCCGTAATCCAGAAAATGCATGGAGACCAGGTACAATACTTTAGAAGCATTTCCCGAATCTGCCTTCCAGGTTGTCTATAAACTAAGTAAGCTTCAAAGGGTGGTATCAAGAGTCCGATATCAATGCAGTTCCCCCAAGACAAAGGAAACGGTTGAATATTATCACAAGGATCCGGGATGTTGTAGTTCTTATAGTGGCTGTGGCTTTCCGATATCTCTAGTTCAAGATACCCTCCCACATTCCGGGGCCACCGGGCCCTCCGACTGCGGGATGGAGAGCCGGGATAACGTAGGGACGAATGATGCTTTCAGTCGAATAGCAAAGCCGCTTCCTGCATCCATCGTGCGATGTGTGGACAGGCGTTTGTTGAACATCTATATCGGCCGCTGTCTGACTAGCTCCCATTCTGTATTGCCATTCGTCTTCATTATATGAATTGCTCCGCCCAATCAGCATCTCGCGAACATTCTCTTGGAGAGAATCATCCGTTGACACACGCCGACTTCGCTTCAAGCCAGGCCGCGTGGGTATGCTTACTCGGGTATTCGAATGGTGGTAATTCTGAAGTTCCTGCAACGCTCGTGCAGCATCGGCAGCGTCTTCCATCTCACAGTCTCGTCTCGTCAACGGCGTGTCTAACGACATTTGATACAAATCCTTACCCACCGTGCCGGTGTAGGATTCGGGCGAAGACGTGATGCAATTTTCCTCATAGTCCTCTGGGACCGAAGCGATGGCAGGCTTCATGCTATACCTCTCACCGTACAGCTTCGCATTCCGGCATCGCGCCTGAACATCAAGTTTGACAGACGGCGCGCTAGCCAGCGATGAAGCTGAAGAGATTGAGGATGAGCGTGATGTACGGGATGAGTCCGATATCATCGATTCCGGTGAGGACGCCGTAGAAATAGAATTGGCAAGAGAAGGACGACGCGTCAGTGTATAACTACGAGGCGATGTGGTAACTGGACCTGGCCATCTGTCCAAGGTTTGCGATGCAGACACTTGGGCAGCCTGGGCCATAGCAAAACTCATAGAGCACCTCCCGCCAAGTAGCGAATTCGTAGTTACAGTAGGGGTGGAAAACCCGGTCAATTGCGGCGTCAAGCGTGGCGTAGGAAGCAGGCCAAGGGCAGGCGCAAGTCGTCCGGGCGTATGAGCAGTGGCTGGTGCCGGCTCCATTATCGTCGGAGTGGAAATATTTTGGGGGGTGGGCGTTGCATCGAGGGCCTCGATCAACGGGGCAGGCCTAACTCGGGGTGTTAAGGGTGATGGGTTGGGCGATCGAGGCAGAGATGCTAAACTTCGCCGCGGAGATGGATTAATGGGTATTAAATCCTCGATATTCCCCAGATCGGGGTCAAGCTGGAGAATAAGATTTTTCCAATCCAGACACTGCTGTTCAGCTATTTGGAGGCATGCCGAACCTGAAGACGGAGGCTGAGAAGGTATGTGTTTAAGTATAATTTCGGTCCAGCGCTTGAAAACGGCATCCGTGATATGCAGCTTCCAACTCACTGCACTCAAAAAGGCCATTTCGTTCTGGTTAATTTCCTGAGTTGCAAGGCCAGATATCTTACTCCAAGCTCGTGCTGAGTAATTACGATCCTGTAGATATTTAGATGCTAGAATTAACGCGGCCAGGAACATGCGACGCCCGCACTGCAGCGCTCGCACGGCGTGGATATCATCAGGCTGCTCCATGGTAAAGTCATGGTTAGGCACATGTGGCTTAATAAGAATTAAGTAATACAAGGCGACTTGCAAAGTAGAGTAGCTGGTGCGAGAGCGACGCAGAGTCTCCTGGATGAAAGTGCGCAGTGGGAGTACAGCCTTATGACCCAACTCTTGTCGATGAAAGACCGAGGCCAAAGGCCATATAGCCTCGACTATTTGTGTTGATGAATCTAAAATTATTGAGCGCGTGCCACAGGGTGCGGAGTTCATCGTTCTAAAGCTTACCGACGAGGTTATCGACGAAATTGACCTTGCGATCGCTTTGGCGCGCAAGGGTGGGAGGGCCATTCCTGGTTACCGCACTGTTGCTCGTCCGTCGCGGGTTTTGCCGAAGTGGCCGAGGAATTTCAACTGGCTGCGACTGTGTCTGTCGCAAAAAGCTACAGGCCGACTCAGCCCGGCAAAAGCTGGATCGCTGGGAATAATAACAGGGGTCGCGTAGATCGGAGGAGTCGGAAGTAGTGGTGATGGATGTGTCATCGGAGTTTTGTGACAATGGTTCGGAGAATACGGAGGTGGAAGAGGATGAGGCTGACGAAGCCAAGGAAGAACTATAGGGGCCATCTTCAAAAGATCCGGCGGCGTGGCTCAGCGAATCATGTTCACTGTACATTTTGAGGGTGGTAAGGGGGGGAGGTCGGATAATGCACCTCCAGTCGTCTGTCGAGCAGAGTCAACCAATTAGATCGTTTTACCGTAGGTAGTAGCGTGAAATCTCTCGTCCAAGTAGCGTCCTCACAACAGTGACATGGGTGCACCGCTGTTGAGCTTCAAAGATGCGAAAGGTGGCGTTTAGAGGCAAGAGTCTAGCACCAGGGTTTCACGAACGATCGAACCGGAGAACAGAGCAGGACAGACGACTGGAGTGGTGGCGACAAGGGATATCGTTAGCATTGTGTGGTTTTTGTTTCGGTCGAGGAAACAAGAGGTGATGGGACGGTAGATGCAGCAACTAGACGTTCATCTAGTTGACTGCAGCGCTACCGTTTAAGACCGAGAACGGAAAAAGGTTGAGTGGAGTAGTGGTGGTGGCAGTAAGCCGAGTAAAGTTGGTTGCGATCGAGGGCTTGCGAATCGAACGGCGAACAACTAGTTGAGCGTGTCTTGTAAGTAACGTGTACGCATGTATGGTAGGTGGATTGGTGGATTGGGTGGTGGATGGGTGTGCAGGTCAGCGCTGGTTATGCAAGGTACGGCTGCAACCACGTTCAACCGATTAAATACACATGGGGATGGACAGATGGGAAGCCCGCGTGTTTTAAAACGACGCTCGAGGCTGATGGCAAATGATAGACAACAGGTAACCAACGGCACTATGACTTAGACGGTCCCGGGGTGGGATGAGTCGGCGCGTTGAAGGCAAAGGGGCAACCGAAGACGGACACGGTTGTGTGGCAGGGTGGCCAGAAGGTTGACTGACAGTGGTCTCACTTAGCGTTGGTGGCAGCCTTTGGGCGCTGGGCACGCTGCTCGATGACTCTTATCTGGTGATTAGGTGGCGAAGGCTGGGTGGGGCATTACCGCAGTTGCGTCCCGGGGTGTATTGGTGTATTGGCGTATTGGTGGTACAACAGAGAACAGAGGGTACAGGTGGTCCCGGGTGGTCCTAGCTTTGCTTTGGCCTGGCTGCTGCTGAAGCCTGAAGATGGCGCCGGACAGGGGGCCTCGAAATGGATGGCTTAGGTGGGCTGGGTGGCTAATTAGGAGACAAGGAGGCCTAGACGGGGCCAGGTACCAGTGGACAGATGACTCCAAGTGGCACAACAAAGCAGACACAACACAAAGAGACAGGTCAGAGTCTGTGACGACGGTGGGAGCCTGGAAGACGAATCGATGATGGATGAATCCTGCCGTTTCAACAACGCCGGTGGCAACTGGGAAAATGCAAATAAAGAATTGAGAGGAGAGTGAATCACCCGTGACGAATACAACAAGAAAAACGAAGAGGGGAAGAATTAGGGACACATGGATGCAAATATAGCGTTTCCGGTTCCTTGCTCTTTTGAACTTTTGGGTTATGCGCCTCGAGGCTTGCTTATCTGTGTTGGAAATGACTAAGTGGAAGAGGATGTTGTCATCATAAGGAGAGGGGGGAATGCCGTTTGGAAATTGATAAACTGACGAGGACGAGTTGTTTCACGGCGTGTAGGAGTGGTGAGTGGTGAGTCCTTTGTTGTAAGCGCAAGAGTACAAGTGAATGCCACTGCGGACACAGACAAGAGGACGAGAAAGCGATGTTTGTTTTGGGAACAACAGAGGGATGGCAAAAACAAGGGGGGGGGTCCGAAAAAGAGCGCTCTGGTACGCAGAATGTACTCGAGCAGACTTTGAAAAAGTCGCCTCTTTTGTTTTTGTTTTTTTTGTAATCTTTAAATGTTATAATCGTACATTGCGACAGCTATGTTCGATATGGGAGAGAGAGGGAAGCCAGGGGGACGTTATTGTTGCTCGGGGTACAGAGGAGTTTTGAATACCTGACTACCTCTGACTACCTGACTACGCTGCGGACCCCAAGATAGACGGTCAGGAGAGGATCGATTTACCTACACGGGAATTGGTGTGTACCCATCGATGTGTGCGAGTCTACATAGTACCTGTATATCTGTAAGTGGCATGTGTGCGCTGTATGTGTCCCCAGCGCCAGCAGCGCTTTAGCCAGTCAAGTTTCGATTCTCTGTTCAAGAACTGCATGTCATGCCCCACAGCCAGCCCGAGATGAGCAAGGGAAGAAAATACGGGCGACGTACGGACGGAGTGTGCATAGCATAGCGGTTGCTGTCATTGGCCGCAGCGGATCTCCCTGAGGACTGAAAGGACAATAGGGCGACTGTATCCGTGGAGCAGAGGGTGGCCCTATCAATGGATACATCAGCTATAAGCTAGCGTTATATAATGTCTCGCGCTGGTTGGCCCATTTTCTCTTCACTCCACCACACCTCACATAGCCTGCAGGATAGTGTGGGTAACCACAGCTCCAGCAATTGGATTTATCCCATCAAAGCGGTCCAGTGCCGCTGCACGACTGCAACGCAATGGGCAACAGCCCCCCAGCCACTACTACCATACCTAAGCCTGTCCTGTATGTATTCAGAGATTTGATTGATGAAGGGCGAAGGTTGGTGGCAGCTGGGAGCTGGTATTAGCTGGTAAGTATTAGCTGGGAAGGTGAAGAGTCATCGGCGCATCACGTACTGATATGTACGCCTTTATTACATATTTCCCAAGGCGCCATCCCTAGCGAGAGTTGGAACTAGACTAGACACTCGTCTTGGTGTGTTACGTGCATCACCCACTTGTCTGTCTAATCAAACCACCACCACCACCACCTGAAGGCCCGGACCAGAGGCAAACAACATTTGAAGAAAATAGAACAACCCCTTTTCGGCACTGCTACTGTTGATAGCCACGTGCAATTCTCCGGTAGTTGTTGATTGTTAAAGCAAGACGGCGCATATGATCCAGTGCCGTGTACCAGAAACGACAGGATGACAATCGACGGCCTCTGGATAGGTGCATCTTTATTAGCAGCACCAAGCTTGCTTCTTGCAAACAACCCCACCCCCCAGTATAGAGATAGCTGTAGGTACATATGTAGAAGCTGCATAAAGTCATTCTAGAAATTTTCAATACCTCTTGGTACCCCTCTGCCTTAGGTACTAAGTGAGGGATACCTGTGAGGGATTTGCTGATGCCGGGTACCTACACGTTATCGATATCCGCGTACAGAATATGTAGGTGGGATGTAGGATACGATACCCTGATCCGGGGGGTCCGTACCGCTACCACACTTGACACCATTCAGGGAGAGGTGATGCGTTTTCCATCCCATCAGCGTTTCGAGATGGGGGATTGAAACACATACACTCACTCACTTGCAGTCTAGTCTAGTCCAGACTTGCGTGCATCGAATATCACTGCGAGTAATACCAAGGCTTGATGCATTTTTTTTTCTACACTTATGACCGAAAACAGGTCGATATTTCTATATTTGGCTGTCAACTTCGCCTTGTCACCCTACTAGGCAGTGATCTGTAGTCTAGGGAAGGCTGTACTTTGTGGAGGTGGGAATGCTTTCGTGGCGGTACAGGTATCTCTATCTCTACTATCTGCCTGCCCATTTCTTCTGCCCTTCCGTTCATCGGAGAAATGCAGGATATCTGTGATAGCCTATTGCCCACTCGGCATGAATATGCAAGCCTCGCCAAGTTGTCGAATATTGGTATATGTGTTAGTGATTCAAATCCCCTCAATGCTATACTACAACACGAGCTAGTCTCAGTGTTTCAGTGCCAACTCGCCAATGGAAGGGAATCAAACATGACTTTATTGTGCATCATCATCGACCACAGCTTTTACTATACATAGATAGGTAGGTCGTGTCAGTATGTGTAAACTATTGGTTACTTAGATTTATCGACATATTACGACGTTAATTATTACCTACGTATATGTAGCGGCCCTTGTTTCTTCAACAAACGCAGAGGGATGCAGATGCAGGGCTTGAGAGTCCTGCGGCCGCCATCTCCCCACCATGCAACGAGATGTGCGACTGTGAAGATGCGGAATCTAAAAAACGAGCGTGCTTGGAATTTCGCCTAGCCCCCCTCCCCTCCAATGAAGCAGTGTAACACACCGCTCTGCTATCATTCTAGGCAGCGGGAACGGGCGTGTTCTGATCATTTGCCATCGCTGTATTAGCAGTTATTATCGTAAGGCACACATGGGCATACATCGCGAATAGGTAGGTAAATGCAAATGCAAAAACACCCGATAGCAGAGCAGCAGCAACAGCCTGCGAATCCAACCCAGCCACATCAGGCGGGCAAGTTGGTCGAAGCCAGAGAGAGAAAGGGTCGCCGAGTTGATGGCCACCCGCGACGACGAATGACGGAGTATCACAGGATTCAGATTCCCTGGTCTGCTACCTGTTTAGCCTCT
Organism: Lasiodiplodia mahajangana; assembly: GCA_029590625.1. NCBI lineage: Eukaryota > Fungi > Ascomycota > Dothideomycetes > Botryosphaeriales > Botryosphaeriaceae > Lasiodiplodia > Lasiodiplodia mahajangana. Next base: position 11,107 of record JAPUUL010000867.1, read on the forward strand.
CTCACGATCATCCTCGCCAGTCCTCGGAGGGGCCAATGAGGGCGCGGCTTCGGCCCTTTCGGTTGCAGCCCAAATCACGATGACTCAAGTGTCGCTAGCTCAGCTGTTGTCCCGGTACCCTCCAAACCATTCCTACGGGCCAATTCACTGATAGACCTTTTTGCTCATCGAAGGATAGCGCGAGATCGGAGTCACAGTTGTTTATGCTCACATCTCTAACGTGAATTTGTCTGGTGCTTACCAGTGTAAATGGGCTTCTTACATACAACACAAATAAGGCCTTGCCAATAACTGACTGACTGTGTATCGTGTGCGTCAAGTCAAGTCAAGGTGGGCATCGCTTACGAAAGCCAGATCCAGAATTGCTAGTGTCACAACCCAGTTTTGTTACCCAAAAGTCGCCTCTCAGCAAGCAAATAAGCGCTTATCTAGAGCCGATCTAGATTTGAAGAGCACTCACACACACACCCATATACCCACATGTAAGGTCGGCTGAGAAGCTATTGTAAGTGTGCGTAGGAGAGCGAGGGCAGATTAGAAGGGGAAAAAAAAATTCTTGCTGTCAGGCGTGGCATCATAGACGCCGGCTTGCGATGACTTCATTCGCCGTGCACATCTCAATCCGTCATGCCCTTACCTTTAGTACCAAATTCACGTCAGTCAACTAGAGATGCCACGCATCCCAAACTCCGCATTCTCCCGGTCATCCGATGGATGCAAGAGGGTCCCCCTCCTAAAGCAAGCAATGCACGAGCCAGGAGAGAATCTGCGGTCAATACCCAATACCAGAGCGGGGGGAGCCAAAAACCACACACACACCACACACCCCTATACAACGCACAAACTCTACTCCTTTAACAGAGCGCTATGTTTCGAAATAAAGGCGCTGTAATATAAAATTTAATATATAGAGAGAGCTAAAAACAGCGATTATTATAATCTGATTTTTGTTCGAAAATATTATTAAGCTAATATTTTAATTTGCTTTAAAAATACTATATTTTAATGCTATTCTAACTAGATTTTAAGCCTTTATATTTATTCTTATATATAGCTAAAAAGAAAAATTATTTATATTAATAGAATTATAATCTTTTGAATTATTATGTTACGTAATTCTGTTTTATTTGACTTAGATTTGGTTGTGTTGTAAGGTATTAAAATAATAAGGTCTGGTTGATAGTTTTAAAGGGGTGTGTGGTTTCTGGCTCCCCTCGCTCTGCCCAATACCTAAAGTGGTACTACTAGCACATCACGGCAATTCACCGTACTTCGGAGATTGTTAGGTTCTAGAATAGACTGGAAACCGGCCAGCGATGCTAGATCGTGAGATTCTCTTCGTATCGAACACAGCTTTCGACAACACGAAAACAAGACATCCAGGTCTTAGAGCCATCCTTCTGCAATCAATCTTGTTGCAGAAGAAGAAAAAAAAGCCACAAGGTCACACGCCGCAGCCATTTGCTTCAGCACAAGCGCCATCTACTACTTCACGAAGAGGTCGGGGTGTTAGATAGGACAACGACCTACCTAACATCGCTTCGCCAGACCGACGGATGCATGAGCATCATGCTGGCGCTGGCCAGTACTGTAAATTTCATACTGCCAAGGCAACGCCCGAACTTGGCTGCTTCGAGCCAATAAGAACGGCGCCATCAAATCATATGCTGTCTGAGTAATAACGACCAAATGACAATCGCGTAGGTATCCGCATCGCTATACTACCTATTCTCACAGGTCCTACAATACACTAAGCAAGGTTGCCTAGATAAGTTTGCTACGTACGTAGGTATTTGCTTTTACTTGTAGTTTGACATAGATATTTTGTGTGTAAGATAGGATTAGGTATTTGTTTTCTGTGTCTATCCTCTGTGTCTGTATTGCCAAACGATACACCAGATGCCGTCCGTCGATGCCGTGATGCTTGATGTCAAGGTGGCAAGTCCGAGACATTCATCTTGGGGTTCAGCCAATCAAAGCACCTAGGGAGTTCTGTGCACTGGCGAGGTGCCATTCCAGGCAGCTCAGACACCNTTTTTTACTCCGCGCTGTTCGCATTTCCTCTGCGGTCGACCATGCCTACTTTGCATCATGGGCCGCAAGTCCGTCGAATTCGGCATGATCAGTCCAGATTGTCTCATCGTCCGAATCAGCTGCTGTCGACGACGACCTTAATGCGTATGCGTATGTATGTAACGTAAGTAAGTAGTCGA
>JAPUUL010000868.1:0-13315 GCA_029590625.1 Lasiodiplodia mahajangana
CCCCTGCTGCCCCTGCCGCCCCTGCTCTCCTAACTGCTATTATATTTTAGACAATTGATAATATGTTAGCCCCTCACCTTTAAATTAGTACAAAAAGTTTAGTTAGTGTTATAATAAATAGGTTTAGTTTACGGAAAGCTTGTTGCTTAATAAAAAGTTGTTGTTTATTTGCTTCCCATGAACTTTATGTGATTTCTATTATACAAGACCCAAACTAAACCGCACTACGCCACAACTCTACACCACGCTACCACACCACACCACCATGCTACGCCACAACTCCATGCCACGCCACCATGCCACGCCACACCAGGCGCATCAGTAGACTAGGTTCGACAAACCCAGCAATCAGCCGTGCCATTGTACCCAGTCAATTATTAACGAGTATGTTGATCGGTAAACGAAAAACTACTGCTGACGTGGGTGATTTTACACTTGACTTTAGGGTTTGAGCTTCCTATAGCGCTTCTAATACGCTCAGCGCTGTGGCTTGGGTTGCGGGTTGCTTTAACCCATTCCCGAAGGGTGGAGCAATTAGGACAAGCTAAAGCGAGGCCGGCCTAGCTATTGACTGCAGTCCAAGGAACAATATTATATACCTTGCTTATAGCAAAGCAACGAGAGTCAACTTTGGGGTTGTCCATATCTATTGACTTGTTAGCTAGGTATGCTAATTATGCAAAATTAACTATATGTACAGATTAGCTTGATTTTGCCGATCTTGGTAATCTGCGGCGCTGCTCGGGCAGCGGTAGCAAGCATACCTTGTACTGCAGCCCAACCTGATTTTTGACCGAGCTTGGTTTGTCCGTTGGTAGTAGGCAACCTTGTCGGAGCAGTTCTTCAACCCCCTTCCTTAACAGGTGTGGTATATTTGGGTTGAATGGCTATGGCTTTTGTTTTGGCTAGTGTTGAGGATTCTGATCCTGTGTTGCCAAGACAGCTCAGCTGTAGCTGCAGCTACACTTTAATATTACCGTACGATGCAAGGCTGGTTGCATTATTTACCTTTACTACTTGCCTAAAGAGGGAGTAATGAAGATATTAACGTTTGAGCTCCTCAAGGTGGCTATTTATTAAGAATTAATCAGGTGCGTTAATAGTACTATACGTTCCAATACTACTGCTCATTAATGTAAGAAATTGGCGGTTGACTCCCTATGCAAGATTATAGTAGTGGTTGAGCTGCGCAATAGTATTCTGAGGACGCAACTTTATGAAAGCTATTTTAAGTTAGCATATTATATTTTATTCAGTTTAATAAGTATTTATACCTGAACCCAAATGTCCTGATGTTGATGTTGCTGAGGAGATGAGTTGCCAAAGGCATTTTTTCAACAATAATGGTGGTAAAATGTCTGTAGTTATAGGGCGGTTGCGGACTATGAGAAAAAGAATACTGTAGGTTTTAAAGGTTAAGTGAAAGGAAAGCTACATATATATCTACATTATTTTTCTTTTTCCTCTTTATAATTTGTTATATATCTATACCTTTACGCATATACATTTACATACATACATCTAAACATACAACCAAACGTACACACATTTAAACACACATACATCTATACATCTATGCACACATATCTACATACATATATTTACATATCTACATACATACATCTACATACATACATCTAAACATACATACATCCAAACACACAAACATTTACGCACACACACACACACATACATCCAAACACACAAACGTTTACACACACACACACACACACACACAAACTAGTAGATGCACTCGCAAAATACAGAGATATTACTCACCCCGACCTCCTTAACATTAAATATGCAGCTATCTCAAAACTATTACTCTAGAATACCCCGCGCCCAGCACTTAGCTGCTTTCTGGACCTAGTTTACAATGTTGGGTAAAAGAACGTTATATTCCAGCATTTTATATACCTAAACATCTAGTGGCGTATTTTGTTTGTCGCCACTGAGGACTAGGTCAATTGCCGTTCTAACTAAACTTTGCTCAAGTGGTTCTATTGTGGGCTTTTTTTCAAACCCCTTGAATCAGATAGATTCCATGCCTTTTGTAACTAATGAATTGATTGATTTAATGTTGGGTACAGGACAATTAGATTGTCTATACGCTATTTCACTAGCTAGCCGATCATATGACCAACGATTATGTAATCGGGTATTGGTGCACCCACAAAATTTCAACCACTTAATTTATAAAGAAAGTTTTCATTTCCCCTAAACTATCTGCTACTTTTTCCCTTATTATAGCATTTGTTAGTTGCTATTACATTGTTAGTCGCTATTAAAGGTTGCCGTTTTGTTAATTGTTATTTTGTTAGTCTTTGTCTCATCGGACGCTGACAAAAGTCATCGTCTTGTCGGTCGCTGTTAAACAAGATTGTTGATTGTTGTTTTGTTGATTGTTGTTTCGTTGATCGTTGTCCCGTTGATCGTTGTCCCGTTGATCGTTGTCTGGTTGATTGTTGTCTGGTTAATTGTCGTTTCGTTGCTTGTTGTTTTGGTTATTGCCTTATTAGGTTCCGTCAAATAAGTTTATTAAATAAAGTTATTATCNAAAAAAGCAGGCCATTATTAGCCATTATATTGTTTGCTGTTTTATTAATTGTTGTTAAAGCAGGTTATTGTTCTCCTTGCTTGTCATCATTTTGTTATTTGTTGTCTCCGCTGTCTCGCTATCGGCTACCAGGGGAGGTCATCATAGGTCGTCATCTCATTGTTGTATTGTTCGTCGTTACGTTGGTTGTCGCTGTGGCGTCATTTGTTGCCTCTTTTGCTGCTCTTTTTGTTGCCATCTTTGTTCGTTACCATCTTCTTTGTTCGTTGCCATCTTCTTTGTTTGTTGCCGTCTTCTTTGTTCGTCACCGTCGCGTTATTCGTCGTCGCGTTGGTTGTTGCTGTTGCGTCATTTGTTATCTCCTTCGCTGCTCCCTTTGTCGTTGTTGTCTTCGTCATTATTGCGTTAGTCATCATCTCGTTGGTTGGTATCAGGCGGGTCATCGTTACAACACGTCAATCACAGCAGGCTTGACACGCAAGGGTAGGCTTAATACTATAGGGTAGGCTCAACACTCAAGGGTAGGTCCTGCACTCAAGGGTAGGCTTGACACTCAAGGGTAGGTTTTGCACTCAAGGGTAGGTCCTGCACTCAAGGGTAGGCTCAACACTCAAGGGTAGGTTCTGTACTCAAGGGTAAGTTCTGCACTCAAGGGTAGGTTCTGTACTCAAGGGTAAGTTCTGCACTCAAGGGTAGGTTCTGTACTCAAGGGTAGGTTTTGCGCTCAAGGGTAAGTTCTGCACTCATAGGTAGGTTTGCGTGGGCGAACTTATGTTGGTCACATGACTACCCTGAGTGGCATCACCAACCGACATTTTATATTGCAACCGCCATAGATTTATTAATTCAAGTGCTGTACTGGTGCAACTAGGATCAATCGATGCGCAATTGAATGCGCTTTCTAATAATGTCGGTTGCATGCATGTATAACGCGTCGTCGTCAAGAAACCCGGGTTTAAAAATCGATATTCTTGCCTAGCCTGGAGACCCCTTTTAGAACGTTGAACTTTCCGAAAAAAACCCCTAGACAAAGTTTCGGTATAGCGGGGTTAGTGGGGCATGGGGGTGGGTTAGTAGGTGCGTAGTGGTAGGGTGGTGGGCCAGTGGGGTGGTAGTGGTGGGCTGGTAGGGTAGTGGTGATGGGCCAGTAAGGTGGTGGTGGTGGGTTAGTAGGTGTAGGATCATTTTCCCACGTCGGGCTTGTAAAGATCTACAGAACTTAAGCAAAAACCACTTTCGTGAGTTGTCTCTGAAAAATCACTATACAAATCTTTTTTCGGAAATTGACATTGTGGATGGGAAGCCTCTGCGCCGTGTTTTGGACCCAAGTGGGGTCGGTGGGTATATAAGAAAGCCGGACCAGCCAGCCTGACAAAAGGGACCTTGTTAGATTGGTAGGCTTTCTCAGTGGATATAGTAGATCACTAAACCCACTAAGGCTGGGTCATAGTGAATGTAGCAAATCACTAAACCCACTATGGGTATGCGACAAGGTCGCTATACCTGAGTAATACTGAATGTAGCCAGTCACTAAATCCACTATGGGTATGCAACAAGGTTGCTATACCTGAGTGATACTGAATGTAGCCAGTCACTAAATCCACTATGGGTATGCGACAAGGTCCCTGTACTTGAGTGATACTGAATGTAGCAAGCCACTAAACCCGCTGAGGCTGGGTAGTACTGAATGTAGCCAGTCACTAAACCTGCTGAGGCTGGGGTGGTACTAAATGTAGCAAATCACTAAACCTGCTGAGGCTGGGTGGTACTGAATGTAGCCAGTCATTAAACCTGCTGAGGCTGGGGTGGTACTAAATGTAGCAAGTTGCTAAACCCGCTGAGGGTAGGTATGTACCAAGTCCCTGGGTGATTCTAGGGCTTGGCGTGCGATAGGTCCACTATATTTCGGGTAATACCGTGTTTAGTGACCAACTAGATCCCCTAAGGACGTGTGATAGGCCACTATATCCCGGGTATTACTGAATCCAGCGTATCACTAGATCCACTAAGTTTTTGGGTAACTCCGAGGCTTTTGCGGGTTAGGTCTGCTATAACACTATAGCGAGACCGAGCTGAGGGTTTTTGTTCGTCTGCTTTTGCTAGACCGTACTATTTACTTGTGAGCAGTAGTAGTACTATATAGTCAGTTTATAAAGGGGAAAAGCTTAAGTCTATAGGATTACTTTGCCCCATGTTCTAATAGACTATGGGAATTTAGTACTCGCCAGTAACGGACTTATGCTGTAGTTAGTATAGGAAACATAAACCTGCTATTATAAACGTGGGGTGCCTTTATAACCTATAGTGTTTGGTCCTTTGTATCCTTTGGTTAGGGCATATAGGTTTTTTTTAGTTCCTTATTTGCAGAATATCTGCTCAGCCTGCTCGCCTTCTCGAGAGGCTACTTGCTGTTGCTTGGGCTGGGCAGATATTAACTCCCCTAGAAAGGCTATTTATAGCACTTGTTATTTAGGAAATATAGTACCTCTAAGCATATCTTTTGCTTTGGAGGTTCTATAAGCTACCCCTGGGCTTTAGTAGACTTAGAGCAGGGAGACCTGTTCCAAAGCTGGGGAATGTAGCACTTGCTAGTAATGGACTTGCGCTGTGGTCAAGGAAAACTAGTACCTACTACCATTGCTGTTGGGGTGTTTGAAGGTTCAATACGTAAACAAATAGCAGAGCAGACGAACAGAGACCTAATAAAGCTTTATTATAGGCTATACTTTATACCCGAGGGTACTAAAGCATTACCTGATGCCATTTGGGAGCACGAGCTTAAGCCAATAATGAATCATAGCTATATGCTAAAGTGTTAAGCAGCATTGGGGGATCATATAAGGGCGTTTAGGGGCATTTGGCATTATATAATCACCAGTTTGAAAGCAAAAGTCTTAAGGACACTTAAGCCTTACCTAATCTAAGGGCTTTTTAAAAGCAGAATTTTCTACTTTGAAGCCACCGAGCTGATTTGGCATTCAGACGGGTAAGCCCTAAGTGTACCGAGAGCTGCGAGGGCTGGGGTATTATATAGGTAATGCCCCAAGGAAAAGCTTAAGCTGATAATGAAGTATAGCTACAAGCTGAGGCATTAAGCAGTTGCGTTGTTTAGCACTGAAGTCTGAATAACTGAGTCAAAACTTTTAACAACGGATCTCTTGGTTTTGGCATTAATGAAAACCGCGGTAAATCATCGAATCGTTAAACGTACATTACGCCCATTAGTGTCCTAGTAGGCATGCCCGTTCGAGCGTTATCTTAACCCTTAAGCTCCTGTTGCTTAGCGTTAGGAGCCTACAGCAGCATAGCTCCCCAAAGTTAGTAGTGTGGTCGGTTTCCCGTAGTCGGACCGGTCCCCTGCCGTAAAACACCCCAATTTCTAAAGGTTGACCTCGGATCAGGTAGGAATACCCGCTAAACTTCAGCATATATAAGCGGAGGAAAAGAAACCAACAAGGATTGCCCTAGTAACAGCAAGTAAAGCAGCAATAGCTCAAATTTAAAATCTGGCCCTTGGGCCCGAGTTGTAATTTGTAGAGGATGCTTTTGGCCACCAAGCCTCTATAAGGCTCCTTCAACAAGTCAAGTAGTTTGGGAATGCTGCTTTAAATAGAAAGTAAATTTCTTTTAAAGCTAAATATTGGCCAGAAACCGAGAGCGCACAAGTAGGAATAAACAGCACTTTAAAAAGAGGGTTAGATAGCATATAAAGTTATTAAAAAGGAAGCGTTTGCAACCAATAGTTGTTGACTTGTTTTAAAACACGGACCAAGGAGTTGACTATTCGTGCGCGTGGTTGAACTAAAGTAGGGAGGGTTTTATGCGGGTACTTAGCGGTTGGACGTGGGTTGGGGGAGTTCCACTTTGAGGCACTTGTCCCCTAGGGGGTGTAGTAAACAGGGGGCTAGTTATTATCCCGGCGCCTAGATTTAGGTTTTGCGTAGCAACGCAACTGAACGCAGAGACGGCAGTAGGGGCCCCGGGCAGAGTTCTGTTCTCTTTAACGGTCTATCACCCTAAAGTTGGCTTATCCAGAGCTAGGGTTCAACAGCTAGGAGAGCCTGACACTTTTATTGGGTCCGGCGCGCTCCTAACGTCCCTTGAAAATCCGCGGGAGGGAATAATTCTCAAGCTAGGTCATACCTTACAACCGCAGCAGGTCTCTCGATGTTGGGTCTTCCTATTACCAAAGCAGGGCTTGACGTAGGCTGGGATTCGGACCGTTGTAATACGGTCAGATTTACTTTAATGACTTTACCGCAATGGCAATTCGGCCTAGTATAAAAGGAACGGCCGATGCAGATAACTAGTTCTCGCGGCCGCCCGGGCAGTGCTGCAATACTACCTCTGCTAGGTAACGGCTAAACGCCTTTAAGTTGGAATCTATGCTAAAACGCGGTAATACCCACTATTTATAATAGGCTTCAGCTTTGCATTATAGCTAGCAATTCTACCGTTGGGCTTAAAGTGCCTAGCGGTGTTTTGTATATTATTGTAATACACATACATACGTGGGATAAAATCCTTTGTAAACAACTTAACTATGCAAGAGGGTCCTGTAAGCAGTAGAGTAGCCTTGTTGTTACGACCTACCGAGGGTAAGCCCTTTGTTGCCTAATTTCCCATGTTCTCTACCCTCGGGGAGTAAACAAGAGGGTCTGTTTCCACCTAGGCAAGTGGTAAAACTACCCATTTCGGAAGTGGCAGCAGTGGCTGTATCAGGACCCTCTAGACTGAAGGCTCTATACTGCGCAGTGTGCAGTGGTGTATAAGGGGTCATGGCATACACACCAAGCGCAAGAATGGATATAAAATATGACCTAGAATGTGACTGAACAACTAAAAAAAGGGGCTCAAGTGGGTGGTAGTGGCTACAGTAGTAACCTGACCTGACCTGAAACCCATACCTAACAGGCCGGCCGCAAAAACAAAGAGTCTATTACCCACCATACGTAAGAAGGGTCCTGACAGTAGTGCAACTAAAATAAGATAGAGGAAACAGAGGAAATAGGGGAAATAGAGGAGGTAGGTATTAGAGGCAGAATGTTGTTCTTAAGGAATATGTTACCTAAGGCATAAATCTGTTGCCCAGACGGAGTTGCTGCGGAGACCTGAAGTATTGAGAGACGCGCCCTGAACGTAACCGTGACCTACTCAACCTACAAAAGGTAAAAGAAGTAAATCCTCTCTGAGTACTACCCTACCTACATACAGGAACGCCTCCTTTGTTCACCTCCTCCTGTACTCCACGATCACTTCCTCTGGTATAGCTGTGGTCATATCTCTTAGTGCAGCCTTGTGGCAACTACAGTACTGTCTTTACCACCAGCTATTCTTGCTACATCAACACAAGTTCTTGCTTCTATTCCCAGCCTTTCTTTTCTACTTTTCTTTGCTACAGCAGATTACGTGCTATTTTAACTATTTACTTGATTACTAGTACAATATGCGGACTAGGTCCGCTGCTAAGAGCGATTATGACGCCGAAGCGCAGGATGAGGAGTATAATACTAACTATAGTTGTTACGATAATTCAGGGGCTTTAAACCCAAGTTTTAAGAACGAACTATTTAATGCTGTTAGTATAGACAATAGTATTAACACCTGTAAGGAAAATCCGATCCAAGAAAAAGGCGACCGAACACGAGATGACTAAGGCTATATACAAGTAGCAAAAAAAAAAAAACGACCCAAACCTGATACACGCAACTTAGGGGCCCTGTAAGGGTCTAAAAGCTCGTTTATCTGAGATAACTCGCAGAGAAATATCTTATGAGTAGCGGAACCACCTTGGGGAACCTGGCTTATTGTTGTACGCCAAAAAGGAAGCATGCTAACAATATGTTAAGGAGTCCTCAGAACATCTATTAACCTTTTTTAATTAAGTTAACAATCAAGATTGGTTGATGGCGTTTTGCGATTGAACAGGGCTTTTACTATGAATTAACTCTAGCTTTTTTTGCTTTTCTGTTAATGTTAGATACAACTATGCAAACCTTTTTGTTAATAATAATAGTTATATTTTGGTAAATCATGCAAAAAGTAACTTATTTTTAAGTTTTTTTAGTATAAACTTTGCAAAGCGATATATAGCCTTAGTTGTTCTTCCTCTATTAGGGCAGTAGTTGTGTACTTGGCATAATCAGCGCAATTTTAAAGCTAAAGAACCTAAGCTAAGATGGCTTTTCTACGCTTTAATAAACTATATAGTAATCAATGTTCTTTGTAGTACAGGTCCTTTGATACGTGCAGAGCGACTCGGCAAGTTCTAACAAATTATTGATAATAACAATATGTAGTTTTAGGAGCTTCTTGAAGTACTACGGACTGGCATCTAGTCAAGCCTTGTTGGAGAGCTTTTATTATAATGAAAGCTGCGATTGCCAGATCAATTCAAAAGCTGGATATTTCAGCCTTACAAAGGATACCCTACAGAAGAACATCGCATATTTGATCCCCGCCTATATAATGAACTATATAGTATTTTGCTCTGAATTGCCTGGAATTATAGTATTAGTTAAACTAAGTTTAATATGTATCTAATAATTCTATTAATCAACAACTATAAAAAGAAGGCTTTTTACCCATTCTATAAATAGAGCGTTCCTTTTGCCTAACGAAAATTCTGGGATTGCAATACTACTTTTGGTTGGGCGAAAGATTGAATCAGAACGCTATTAAGGAAATGCAATTGGGCTGTAGTAGCATTAAATGTTAACAAGAAAAATCTGACGCCTAAACGGTTCTTATATAAAATTGCATATTAGTAATGTTTTAAGCTGCAGTAGCTAAAAGCCAAAACCCTAATAGACTTGGATAAACTGCACTTTGAAGTTGGCTTTGACCTAATGGGTTTTCTTTTAGTTCCTTTTATTAACCACCTAACAAAAGCAACTATTAGGAAATACCCTCAATATAGCATCGCGATAGAGATAGGATACCAAAGCGCTACTGATGATGAAGATTTCGATTATGTTTCTAGTTAGAATCCAGGGCGCTTAACTATGCAGTTTACTACTACAATAAGCAATCACAGGCAAGGCGAGTACGATGTTGGCGTTACACCAGACGTAAGCGCATCTATCCAGTCAATCCTGTTTGATGGTGCGCTTGCTGCCCCTTGTAATATGATAGGTAGTAAAATCTAGGGTATTAAATTACTGCTAAAGGAGGTCAAATGCCCGCTGCAACAGTTTGCATGTAGCGCTTTGCTGCTAGTTAAACCGTAGATTAATGGTGAACCGCATGATTTTTTATGCCTGGTTTGTTCTATGCTTTAGCTGTTGGCGGGCTTGCGTACACATTATATAGTTAATTATTACTACTTGGGCATGACGTTTGACTGCAGGTTATGCTCAGAAAAGTTTTTTTCGAGCGAAACATGTTGCTTTTACGAAAACTATAAACATCCTAAGGACACCGAAGCATATAACCGCAATGTTAATAATTATTAGGATAAGTTTTTATGCCCTTTTAAAGATTGCAATTAGTACAATAGCTATTTTAGTAGTTTAAGCTAATGTAAGCAGTATAAACAAGATGTACACTCTGGCGAGAAACTGTTCAGCTGTAACAAATGCAAAGCTGCTTTTTTGCGAAAGAGTTGTTTTAAGCAGCACAAACAGGAAGTACACGAAAAGAAAAAACTGTTTAGCTGTAATAAATGCAAAGCTGCTTTTTTGYAAAAAGGTWATTTTAAGCAGCACAAACARGCTGTACACGAGGAAAAAAAACTGTTTAGCTGTAATAAATGCAAAGCTGCTTTTTTGCAAAAAAGTCATCTTAAGCAGCACAAACAGGAAGTACACAAAGAGAAAAAACCGTTTAGCTGTAACAAATGCAAAGCTGCTTTTTTGCGAAAGAGTTATCTTGACCGGCATAAATAAGCTTTATATAATAAGAAAAAACCAGTAAACCCAGCTAAACAGCGCAAGCTAAACGTAAATATAGAACTAAAGTTGCATATAAGGGAGCCAGACTTGGACTCAGACTTGGAGTCTTTACTTTACAAACAGCCGTTCTTAACATAACAAGAGCTTAAAATTAGCTTTGCAAACCCAACGCCTAATTTACCCCTTGCTACGAAGCCGATTTTGCTTAGCCTTAGCAAGCTATTACAGGCTTGTTATTTATGCGCTTTGGTTAATAAGGCTAAGTAGTGGGCAAGCGATAAAATTAAGCATATCAGCTTATACTGGAACTTGGAAGCTACTGCTGCTATTAAAGCTTTTCTAAGCGCGATATTTTAGCAGCATTGGACTTCCAGCGAAGGCCTTTTGTGTAGTATACGTTCTATAATTCAGTTGTTAGAGAGATAATTCCTAGGTAAAGATATTCTGAGACAGGAAGCGTTAAGGTCTGCAATATATACTGTTTAACAAGAACTAGGTATTACAAATATTAACAAAATTACTCCTGAGGTGTTATAGTGTGGTCTCCAGACCTAGGCAGACTNAAAAAGCGCTTCCAATTAGGTATCAAGTTGGTATTATTTACCAAACAAAAAATGGGACCAATAAAGCATAGCTGCCACAGGTATAAAGCCAAAGGGACTTAGCAGAAAAAAATGTTATTTAGGTTTACTTAAGGGGTTAAAAATATAGATATTACGAAGCAATTATAAAACCAAACGTTAATTAGATAAGTAGTAGTTGTTAGAGAAGCAATTCCCGGCAATTCTAGCGGTTAGGATACAAGCAGGTCAGGTCAAGCATATCACGTGGGGAATTACATAGTGAATAGCCACAGTAGGTAGCTACTGTACATAAAAATGAAAGCTTCTAAAAAATGCCTTAAATGTGTTACGTTATAGAAGTTTTAGGTTAGGTCAGGTAACCGAAGGTTACTTATACCACTGTAGCCACTACCACCTACTCAAGCCCTTCTTTTTAGTTCTTCAGTCACATTCCAGGTCCTATATTCAGATCCTATTATTTAGCGTTTCGCGCGTTCTATGACCTTATTTGCGCCACTGCGCACTGCGCCCTGCGCAGTACCGCCCTTTAGTCTAGAGGGTCCTGATAAAGCAAGCTAGTCACTAATATAACAACAGCGCACATACCACTAAATTTAACAACTATAATATATATAAATTGCTAATACCCTAGCTAATACGAACGGCCGGGGTAAAACAAGGATGCAAGGCGATATGTAATGTAGTGCAATGCAAAGCTTTCAAAACCAGCCCTAAAAACATGTCTTTAAAGCTAGGATCTTGCCAAAATGGGAAATCGTTGACTCCAGCGGTTGCACTGCACAACCTTGCCGTCTCTGATGGCTAGCGTGCAGCGCTTGGCCAACGAGGCTCCCTCCCACTCGAAGACGGGCATGTTCATAGCCTTGACAAACTCCAACTTGTCATCGCTCAGAATGTCATACGGCAGTGCCAGTCGGTCCTTGACTTCCTTCTGGTAGGCGGTATCCTGCACGCTTAGACCGTATATAGCATCCACGCCCAATTCCTTCAAGGCTGCGAAGTTGTCGCGGTAACTGCTTGCCTCGGCCGTGCAGCCACGTGCGCCAGGCGTGTTGTTCCACTCTTCCTTAACGACTTCTCCCGGCGCGCCGGTTCTGGGGTAGCAGAAGAGGATGGTAAGGCCGGGCAGTTCACTAAGCTTGACGGGTACCTGTTGGGTGGAGACCAGGGTCAGGTCAGTGGGAATAGATGAGCCAAGGAGGTGCGATGCAAGGCCATCGTCTACGGGGTGTGGGATCGTTTTGGGGACTTGGGAGTCTGGGCAGCGGCCAATTAGCTTTGAATACGGAAACTGACTGGTGACGGACTCGACTTACGATCGAGGGCCATGGTTCTCTTCTATCTTTTGTTCCCTTGTGCGTTTCAAAGCAAGTAAGTACGGCAATGATTCAATATTCGGAATCGATGGTTTCCAAATTTACTGTCATCGTAGCTTGTATGTGGTGCGCGACTTATATAGACAATTTGCCAAACTCCTGCTGCCAACCTTCTTATGATGTTTGTCCCTGAAGCTGCAAGGCAATTTTTCTTGGATACCTATTGGATACCCAAAAACCGCAAGGGCGGGGCTGTACGCAGGGCAATTTTTAGTTCCCGCCGCCTGTGATGAGTCTTACTGCAGGGAAATTTTGATAAGAGACCATGATGTATCACTCGAACTCGGGGGCTGTGAGGAGGGCGACACTGCNAATTGGGGGAAAGGGGGCGCCTGAACCCCCATTCTCGAGAGTTGGATAAGACTGAAGTTTTCGCTGGCTTCAAACCAAATCTCCGGGTGACTTATGCAAGACTAACCGCTCTCTGGAAGACACGCGGTTTCTCATCTCAATGATGTTGGTTGTATCTAGCATGGCACGCACAACGACCAGAGACCATTTCGGGGGTTATACCGAAACATACTTAGGTAGTAATAATCATGACTATAAATCTCAATAAGGTCCCGGCGTCCCATTTTGCCGGTCACCATCTAGGTACTCCTTCTACTCCTTTAAGAATGTCAGAACACACGGGTGATGCAATACGTCTTTGATCATCTGTGACGTCTTCCATTCATTGACGATCCCGTTCATGCCAACTCGTCATTTCTTCGATCGAGCGAGACCCGGGACCAACAAGGAGTGCAATCTCGTGGCTCATATCCTCATATAAGTCCGCGATGTCCTGTTTTTTCAGAGGCCCATCATCAAGAGTTCTTAGATTCCCCCAGAACTTGGTCGCGCGTGCGCCGTCAACACCACCAATCTGCTCGCTGCAGCGCAGTGCCCTCCGCATCCACACTTCCG
>JAPUUL010000869.1:0-13305 GCA_029590625.1 Lasiodiplodia mahajangana
AGAGAAAACTGGATAGACCTGTTGCTTGAGTAGTTAGATAGATCACTGCGTAGGTAGTGAGTGGGCTCCGCATATAATTCGAGGACGGAGCTCGATGAGATAGGGAACCCCTTGGTTCTTGACTGGCTATGTAGTTAGTGATAGACAAATCGGCTGGATTGCTCGGAGTAAACACGTTGTCATTTCATACTGGGAAATTCGGTTTGCCTCATAGTTCCTATTATCGTCTTAGTGGTTTCTTTTATCCTACCAGTCCCGACTATAATAAGACCTTTGCTTATTTGCATTGTTGATGGGTAAAGATACATTTACTATCTGTCGTAAGTAAAGGGGTATGCCGAAAATAATAGCGATATCACGTATAACCTCTTGGCTCTTATAGTCAATAGCTTTAATAGTGCGTTTGAACTTCGAAGGTATCCCTTCAAACACTGCTATATCGTCGGTGGGCTCGTTTTATGCGGGGCACATTACACTCCATCTTCATTTCTCACTCTCTGTCCTGGCTCCTATCAACGGGCTGGGCTCCAATTAGCCAACCGACGCCCGAAGCCAACGTACCAACAGCTGCCTCTCTTAGCTGATCCCGCTTCCTGACTCGTGGCTGTCCAGACGCATCGTCTGAACTTCCCTCTGCATCGCTTGCTCTTGATTGGCCACTGCGTTGCAAACTCGACAAGGCAGAGAAGTTGTTCTGCGCCCTGGCCATGCTCGCTCTAGACAGATCAAAGAGCGACATGGGCGCTTCTTCTACATGCCGTGATGATCTCGTAGCGTTCTTAACGACGCCTGCGGGTACCGTACTGCTAAAGGCGCCAGGCATTGCTTGTACATCGCCCCGATCATCCCAAGCTGACTCTTGCGCTTCTTCGGCTTTAATGGCGGCGTTGAGCTCTTCCTCGCATTTCCGAAAGCCATTCAAGATTTCCTGTAAAGTCGCGGGCGGAGCAATACGCACCGCCGTGGAAAGACACTCGATTCTCTGTTCCAAGTGCCTTATGTCTAGATTCCCACTACCGGTTCCGATATGTGTTGGCTTTACCGTGCGGGCCGTGCGGCGGTACTTACCCGCCTGTAATGCAGCTTTCCAGGAATAGTCGTCCTTTATCTGGGGGTCGGCATCTGCGGCGACCCGATTGACTACATAGGAATAGGCTGTTTCGAAATCGTCCTCTGTCAGTGCTGCGTCAACACACATTGCCGTTATTCGTCTCCGGGTGGCTATGTGATGATCCGTGGACGACGCCAAGTTGTTCCTCGATTGCCCCTGTTTGTCCTTGTCAAGAAGACCAGCATCAACCATATTAGATCCGATATCGAGCAGATCCTGGATATTTGTATAACCCTTTGGGTTCTGTTCCAACACTTTCCCGATGATTGAGACGGGGTCCGCTCGAACCCTCAAGACTACAGGCGTAAATGGCTCTCCCTTCTTCAAGACAAGACGATACTCGGAGAGAGCATGGGTTGCTCTTAGCAGCGCCTCAATTCGCTTTGCTTCTGGGTGCGTTTCTGGTAGGGTTCTGGGGAACGCGTGAATACTACGAGCTATATAAGTACGTGTTCTGCTTAAGTAAGGAGAAGAGCGCCCACATGTCATCACATTTCAAAAGCCCTCCACGCCCGCGATGCGGGTTAGAAGCGTTATCATATGCCTCCATCGCTGCAGCTACAGCAGTACCTTGCAATACGCTGTCACTTAGAGGTTTTTCGGGCGAGTCTTCGTAGATCGACCTTGCCAGAGAGTAACCTACAGGTATGTAAGTTTCTAGCGCCCAAGCGTAAATGATTACAACGTACGTGTACTTGCTAGAAATGCCTTGAGACATTCAACCTCAAGGAATTCCTTTTTAAGCTGACTAAAAATACCGTGGATTCGAATGTCGGAGGAGCCGAATGCTTCTTCGGCACCCCAATCGCGAAGCCACAGGAGTTCATTCCTCGCACGAATCCAATACTTATCGTCATTTTTGGGTCCATTCGCACTGAAAGAGTGAATTAATTTTATCGCCGTAGCTTTCTGTTCCCGCTCATCTCTTAGGAAAGCCAATTCTCCGGCTCGCCTCACACTACAAGCTGCCCCAGCCTTTGTAAGTATGAAGGCACTTAACGTTAGAACGTGAAGGAGCTGAGTGGACGTTTGGTTGGGTGTGGTAAGATAATTTGATTCCTCGAGCAACTCGTTTCGCATCAGCGAGGCACTTTTTGCAGACAAGAGCTTCTCACTTTCCGATTCCGTAAATGGCGAGAGGAGAGAAGAAGCTACCTGTAGAGTCGGGCATGGATCCTGATCCAAAAGGGACATTATTTTTGTGATAATACTGTTAACTCCTGAGAGAGCCTCCATAGAGGCCTCGGGGATTAGGTAAGCTGATGCCAGCGCTGCACGAGCAAATCCTCGTTCGAGGAGCCCCTGCTCTTCGTCACCAAGCCATCCCGAACCGTATTCTCCCAGATCAACATCGTTCGGCCCATCCCATTGGTCAAAGGCTTTGACAGCGACTTTCCACGACACGGATGCTTGGGTAATGAGCCATTCGAGGACGTAATCCCAAGCCGGGCAGGCTACATGCCCAGTCCCGCTACTCTCCGTGGGACTCTGTTTTCCCATTGAGCTATCCCACCTCGCATCATTGTATAACCACGGCCCAATTAACCCGCGAAGATCCCTTCCCACATGCGGCAGGTCTTCCTCGCGAACACCGGTTTGCGACAGCAACAGAGCTACTGCTGTCCTGTCGTCTAACCGCTCGAAGGATTCGAGTGTCTGCGTAATGGGTTCGTGTGGGTAGTATTCGTAGTTGCGACGCAGCAAGGGCAGTAGAGATGATATCGTCCAAGTACGAATACATGGCGCATGTTGGAGAAATGGCACAATTAGTTCGGGGAGCTGTGTAAGAAGGCCGGCCTCTTGGTCAACGCGGTGGGCACGATGGATTAGGAATAGCGATACAGGGTCCTGTAGAGCATCTTTGGGCGCAGAGTCCCATGCAAGAGGTAGTAGATGCAGGCGGCGGGTCTTTTTCGCGGCCTCGACGTCAGTGATATCACGGACGGAAGAAGAGTCGAATTGGATGGATAGATCGGGTTCTGAGTATAGGTCACCCGACTCGATGCGCTCTATGAGCCCAACGTACTCGCTCGATCGAAGCGTCTCGGGCAGACATGTGAGAAGTACTCTCAAGATCAGTTCGGGGCGCAGGACGTTGGGGTGGTGGGCCACAAGGGCTGTCAAGCTCTGGACGTCGGATTTGGTAGCGAAATGAACAGCGAGCAAGAGGACTCTCGGCGGAGACAGGGAAGCTGTCATTTTCATGAAAGTAATAGAGGCATGCTTTCTGCCTCGAGATGGATCTTATGTAGCGAGGGCAACAATATTAAACAATGAGCCGTAAAACCGTTTTTTAGTAGGGATTAGTGAGTAGGTTAGTGGCTTGTTCCGGTGTCGCGGTTTGGAGCGAGCGATGAGGAGCTTCAATATACATATCCATTCAATTACCTAGGTACCTTATGATGGCATCACCTTCTTTTGTCCAGATTGCGATTGCGGGCAAGTGGATACATATTCTGCGTTCCTAGCTTAGACAAGGTACCTGATCAATTGGTATGTAGATGTGGGGTAGCTGAGATAGAGCGACGGCAGTGGGTGACTACAGCGAGCCCAAGCGGACACACTATATCAATTGAACCAATTAGCAATGATCATTCTATCCGTAGAGCACGCCTATAGTGGATGTACGCACTGGCTAGCACCGTCGCTGGTATAGAGGTATCCACCTTACTCAAGCAGCCAACTACATTCATTCAATTCCAAACCTCAGCTCGATAGACACGACCGTATCCAACGACACCGAACCACACAGCTCCTATTGAGGTCCCCCCGACCCTCGACCCTCGAGCCGAACCTACCTGATTTATCGAGTGTCCCCTCACATACCGCCCGCCATGGCCTCTGGATACGGCTTGCACGGAGGTCAGTCTCTAATCTCGCAGAGTCCCGGCCGACCGCAACAGCTAACCCGCGCAATTGAGAATTATAGGTCCTGGCCGATGCTTTCCCTTCTGGCAGGAGGTCCTCGCCTGCTACGTCGTCAACACATCGTCCGAAGATGATACCGGCAAGAAGAAGTGTGCTCCTATACTAGAGGACTACTATGAGTGTCTGCACCACAAGAAGGAGGTTAGTCGTGTCCCGCTCCCGGCAGCTTACGAACGCCGACGGTGGCTAGCCAGCTAACAACCCCGTTATAGGCCGCGAGAGTCAGGCAACTACAGACCGCCTACAGAAAAGCCGAAGCTTCGTCAGCGCGAGACAATGCTCCAAGTGCTGGTCAGATAAGGAATCTAGGATTGCTCGACAAGGAGGAAGACACGAAAAAGGTACTGGGAGGGTGATCAATTCCACCAGTTCGTGTATACCACTACTCCCTCCGCCGATATATGTACATAGTAGGTGGGCAGGCAGCGGGATCAACGGTCATGCATTCCGTTAGAAATAAAGCGGTTCATTTGTATGACACAATCGTGTTACCTCCCTCCAAGGTGTTGTTCGACGGCTCCCAATCTGGCCCAGTTAGTAGGCATATGTACACTCAGGAGAGCAGGAATCACCTAGACAACGGGTATTAACCCAAAGTATGTACGGCTGCACTCAGACCCCCTAGACTCTAGACAAAATATATACGAACATGGAATCGATGGTTCCTTATGATCTTCATAGCCCGGTTTATGCCTGGTGGTACGTACTACCCAGTAAACGCAATATCAAGTGGCTTGGGTTGGCCTCCTATCTTGGCTCGGACTTCTGTTTCTCTGTGCCACGTGTGATGTTGGGTGTCGTCGAAAGAGATAATATAGTTCCCTGGTCGTATGAAAGGATAGCTTCGAGACCCCAAGAGTTCAACGGTGTATTTACCTGATGACATATCATTATAACCTATAAAGAGGCCTTATTGCTTTCGCACAGGCGTGCTTCAACCATACATATTTCTGTACATGGGTTAGGCGGGGAAGGAGGTTGCAATAACACTTCTTGCAGTTTTGTCAGGGAGACATCATAACAAGAGAGAGAGCGAATCAAACATGTAGATGAACTTAAGCTTAAAGGTATGTTTATACCATGCAAATTCACCGCCAGCGTACCTAATACATACACTGCATTGCATTACCTACATACGCACACCTTAAGAGGTATTACCTGGAGGTATATGCACCCGGCAGGTCAGCACCTGATAATCGTCTCATTGAGTCCTCCATGGAAGGCGCGACTGCCTCCCTAGTCACGTAACGTCTGTGAGGCAAATAGGCAGGTCTACCTCGTTGTCCATCCCTAGCCTCTACCGCTCTTTCTCAACCATCATTCCTACCCTCAATCTCGATGCCGCTTCTTTTTCAGATTTTCTCATATTCCCTCTCCCACATGCCTGTTCCTCCTGGCCCCCTTCGAAGTCTTGACAGTCAGCAGGGGCAATTGGCTTCTGTCCCCCTTCGTTGTACTTGAACCTTTTACTCGCCGGTTGCCTATTTGTTTGTCTGCGTCAAAGCCAAAATGCCCCATTTTCGAGGAATCGAGGTCTCAATTCATGCAAGCCTCGAGGCAAAGCAAGTGATCGAATATCCTCATCCCGATGGTTCCTCCGTCTGCCTAATGAAAGCACAAGCGCACCCAGCCATTGGTAATCCCTCTATAAGGACAAGCAAATCATCAATATCTAATATCCCCTCTATAGCCGAGGATGTCGACCCCACTCGCTTGAAGAAAGTAAACCCCCGCATATCTGTTTATATTCCTTCATTGCCTGGTACGCTGCCCTTGCTTCTTGCTAGTGTTGTAACCATGCTAATAGTCCAAAAACCCCCCTTCAGGTGAACAGTTTTGGCTCCGCTATCTCATCACCCAGTCCCCACCTCCCTCAAGATGCATATTCTTCAAGATGACCATGAATGGACGCCACATCTCGTCCTGGGGCATCAACGTCAATACTCACTCCACAGGCATCGTTGTTAGAGCCCTCTACCAACCGGAAGATAAATGGGGAGACGCGTGTGGTTGTAATGAAACCGGCTTTCCTGGCATCGAGACGCGATATTTCCATTTCACGCCCGGCCTGGACAATAAATCCGTCGCCGAAGACGGGGGTGTCATTGAAGTGCAAGTTTTTCGTTGCAAAGGCCGAAAGCGTATCGCGCTTGAGCTTGATGCCTATCGAAATCAGGAGCGATATGGAATCACGTAAGTACGCCTCTATCTCTCTCCTATGATGCCTGTAGTCCCTAATTGTCTATTCTGGCACTGGTATTCTGGCTAAGACTTCAACCCTTTGCATTCCTCAGCTCTCCTAGCGGCGGTCTAGTCGATAACCCCGAGGACGCTACATATTATAATTACTACCTAATTGACGCCAAAGACGCCCCTTACGCTACGTTCTGTTTCCACTACAGGTCGATGAAATATCTTAAACAACTCAACCTCGTGCCGCAACTAGGATTCGACGTGTCGCCAGTCTCCAAGGGCTCCTTTGATATCCAACGAGAAAGACCTGGGCTGACTTTAGGACCCGAGCCTACTTCGCCAACCGTTGGGCACTTTACTTTTGATGCCACATCGCCGGACTCTCGGGTCTTCGACAATGACGTTGCCGCTATAGGAAAAGACGTGGTGGAACACGCAGAAACCTACCCCCAGGACGAATATTTTCTCAAGAGCCCCCCTGAGATTTTGCAGTCCTCATTGAGAGGCACTCTTGTTAAAGCGTCCAGTAATACTTCCGAGATAGACCTCTTGTGTGAGGCGCAACGACGGCCGCTGCCCGAAATTCCCAATGCCCAAACAAGACCTGCGTCAGCATCATCTAGTATATCATTGACACCCTCCCTGAGACAATATGTTGAGAGTGAAGATTTTGACAATGAGGATATTAGGCTAAGCACGGCACAACACATGCTAATATCTTCGGAGTCGATGCAAAGATTGGAGCTGATCGATACTGGAGCTGAAGAAGGTTCGTCCTTCTCGGATTACGCAAGTTCACCTAGCTCTACTGAGCCCTCCCACTCGCCTAAACTGCCGTCTCCAGCAGGATATATCCCTACTACTGGCAGCGTTCTAGAGAGGCATCTGACTCAATATGACTCCCCTAGTGCGAGATCCTCTCCACCCATCACACTAAACAATACATCTGGCGGAGCAGAGGGCTCTTTGAACAACGACCAAATCGAGTGCCAACTTGGTGTTCTTAAGTTAACAGAAGGGGAATGGCTTCGACATACTCCTTCGCCTCTAGAGAGAAATGACGAAGGAACAGAATGTTCATGGAGCCCTCTCCCCGAACCATGCATCGAGGGAGCCGTAGGTACTTTGAGTGATGACGCTAAGGGCAGAGTTTATCATAGCCATACCATTCAGAGGCCCGTAAACATTGATGAGGTCAATCAAGCGCCTGTTGGCAACTGGATTTGAGACTGGAGCTCAAGCGGTTGATCCGGCTTGACTGGTACATGTTGAACCCATTATAGCCAGTTCATATGGATGTTTTAGACGCTCTACGATTTTTGTAAGGAATCATTCGCATTCATTACTGTCGTGAAAGGGCAGCTTGTAGTTAATCGCCGTATGCCGTATAATTAATGGGACATGATATACGAGATTCTTTGCGTCTTGGCTTGTCCTTACCGTTCTCTCTCGCTAAATAATAGGTAGTATCCCTGCCTTGTGTAGCACCTCCCGCCCTCAAATATTTTTGCTAGGTAATGTTAAGTTAATATCATAGGCCTTTGATCTCCATTCCTTTCTTAGGGACTTCAACCTAGATTATCTAGCATCTACCATCTCGAGTGTCTCAGCGACCTTTGCCACAACCAGGGAGAAAAGAAGACCTTTAAACTAGCAAATTCACGTGGCGTTCAATTCAAACGGCAACTAATCTCGTGTAGAATGGCAAAGAGGAGTAAAAACCACCGTAGTATCCTCTTTAGGGCGCATGGTTGATCGCCAAGTAAACCAACGATTCGCAGTAGCATCAGCAAGGCGACAACCATAATGTAGAAGGATATGTCCCACGATGATTTTCATTACACAGTAGTAGAGGATCTTCCCGAGTTAAAGAATACATAAGCCCATGAGAATATTCGAGCGAAGTAGGGTGGTTCTACTTACCACACCATACGCCCAGTGCCCCAGACATGCCATGAATGGCTTGGGTCGGTTATTTTGGACGGGTTGAGCTGCAGGAAGCCGAACTTGGGCGGAATGTCAGGGCGCACAAGTATGGAGTGTGGAGGGCCATACGCACATTATCCGCAAAACGATTTCTACCTCCAAACAGGTTAAGTAGGCCAGCCAAGTTAGGTCAATTAAACTAGTTAGATCAGTAAATAAGCTACTTAAATCAATTTAATCGATTAGATCTATAAGTATTAACGCTTATAACTATAAGCTGCTTTAGTTAAGCTACGGTTCTAGATAACTTTAAGGTAGTTGTTCTTTAGTCCTGGTAGCTTATATTAGTAGGTCAGGTCTGGTAGGGTGGCCCCCGGCCACCTTGACCTACCTACCTAACCCACTTAACCTGCTTGACCTGCTTAACTTAACCTACTTAACTTCCTAAACCTACTTATAATAAATTTAGTCGATTAAATTACTTTAAGCAACTTATTTACTGATCTAACTAGTTTAATTAACCTGACTTAGCTGGCCTACTTAACCTGTTTGGAGGTAGAAATCGTTTTGCGGATAATGTGCGTATGGCCTACCGTCCACAAGGCCCTCCATACTCATCCACAAATCTAAACCCATAAAAAGTCATGGGCTCGGGGTATCATTCTGGAGAGGTCATCATAGCTCACGAGGTGCAAGCCCAGTCGCCAATAGCGAGTTTTGTGCCATTGTGCTAGTTCGGGAGGTCTGCGCATGGGGATTAGCTTGATTAGCTAATATTGTGATGATTTTCTTCATATAATAAGTGTATTTCTAGTCCTAGCCTTTCGTAGTTTTCTTTCTCCTCCATCCTTCACCCGACTACCAAAGAATAATACGATCTTTTACTGGGTTTCCTTATAATTACAAATTTCTAGAAGTGCCATGTGACATGGTTAGATCTTTAGAGTACGGTCTACGTGGGTGATCACACGAGCCGTTTTATTATCAGAGAGCTCAGAGGGCTGAGTTGCACAGCGCCGCGTGCTCACTGAAACATAATCACGTGAGTAACTTACGGGCCTTGGAGGGTCATGTATGTGGTCAAGAAGAGGTAGGCCTGATGCTGTTTCTTTTTGTAAAAACCGGCGTACGAGCGAATGAGCTCTTCTCGCAAGCAGTCTGGATATTTTGAGCAGAGACATAAATCCTAGATTGTAAAAGTGATGATCTATGACAGAGAGCTCTCAAAATTAGCCTGCGTTTCTGTTTCAACATGTCCTTGGAATAAAAGTGTCTATTACAGTTGACAGAGCGTGAACTGGACCAAACCAGATAGCCATAAGCTCATGGACGGCTTGCTTAGCCGTCCACGGTTTTTGGCGAGGCACCATTTCCATAATCCATTGTATGTAGTCGGCCTAAGGAGTGTTAGAAACCCGCCAATATGTAGTTAATAGATATGACACTTACATGTTTCGGTACTTTATGACCAAGCTTTGCTAGGTCTCTCTCGCGGCAGCGCTGTTCAGCCACCGGAAGCAATTCGTCGAATATTATCTTCTGCGATTTGAGATAGCGGCCCATTACGCCTTCGATGAGCCTAGTTGGTGTATTAGATGGCGTTTGAGAGCAAGGACGAATGAGAGCTTACGGGGATGGAAATTTTGGCATCAGTTTTACCACTTTAGCGCATGTCAAAGTTTCCTCGACACACATGCGAGCCGCCACCGTAAAGAGCTCATTGTTGTCTATATCTCGGTTTAGCAATTTATTCACTGTCTATAGTTCAAGTGGAAACTCATATAACTCCTTGCCGAATAAGGACCTTGAGTTGCAAAGGATGACAAGCTTCAGTATCATCGGATATACTGGAGAATATCTTTGCCCCGTGCGAGATCAGTTGATTGGTTGGATGTTGCACGAAAAGAGCGTTGTGTACTATTGACTATTATTCTGCTCTCATCAAGCAACTCTGCTAAGTTAATCTTGATCAAGATCGCGAGATCTGGCATTATACAAGGTAGATTATTGTCAAAAGCGTTCGCAGGGTCTTTACAAAGCCAATGCATCTTCGACCACTTTAGTTGAACCCATGCATGGTGTAGATCGGTTGTAGCATCTGCTTGAAAAGTTATATTTCTCTCATATGACGGAAAGGAAGTTCTACTTATTTAGACGCCGCCTGCAGAGATAGCACAGTGTCAGGTGCGTTGTCAACCTCCTTGATATGTTCTACCGATGATACAAAAACGTAGGTAGCGTGCCTCTGGAGCCATGGCTTCAAATGGTTTCCCCTTAGCCTAGTGAATTGGTTGGCTGATTTTCCTGAGGACCCTAATTAATAACGCCAACTGATTGTGCTTGCGTCGTTGTATTCCCGGTGTCATGAACGTCGAGTTGTTTTTCTGAGATGCTGTATACGTCCCATATATGTCGTGGGGGGATCACAAGAATAAGGTCCTTAGTCAATGCTTAGAACAGTGAAGTACCTATAAACTAGATCTAGAGTACTATGTATTGCTGTGTTAGCTTAGCAAAGTTTAGCGAGTCCAATTCTATGTACCTTGCGAGGGCGGTCAAAGGCCCATGTTCGCATTTGAAACAAAGATCGAAGCGTGGCTCGCACCTAGGCAAAGGGTTCATCCCGTTCATCCCCGGGACCAACAATCGATCGTAAAGTCCCACTTCTGACCTTGCGGTGGAAGAAGCAGTACGAGGATAAGAGACAAAGAGCTAAGGACAGGGCCAACGCCACCAGCAGCCCCGTTTGGAGGTATGAGAACTTGACCATGTGAAACTGCAACATTATGAAGCCGAGGAGCAGAGAAGGAATTGCGGGCTGTCATTTAGCAATAATCAGACAGACAACGTATAGCCAGCCACTATTGCGGAATATCATATATCACTTTTCCAACCATATGTTGGCGGTACATCTTGATAGCATAATGCGTATAGCCCGGCCCAGATGAGACATTACCTGTTCCTTTCATGGCACTAGATCGAGGGATGGTGAGGGAGAGAGGCCTGCTGATAGGGTGCGTGTGCAAACTATGCCGGCTTTGACATGCCTACCTACATAACGTATGTTGCGATTTCATATGACACACCACGTGTCTATCTATCAGTTCCTCCAACTACCTACTACCTCAGTAGAGATGTCCTTAAGTACGGCCGCGGCCAGCCCTTAGGCTGACTCACCCTCCCCCGAGCTCAGTTCAAATGCATAAAGCATGATCTGAATCGACTCCCATCCTCAGGCCCCAGAAAAGTTTCCCTCAGAGCTTACCATTCTTTTCAGTTAAGCACAAATGGACCCGTCTCAAGCGATTGATGCACTTGCGAAGGTGCTCCCCTCCGAGCAGCTCGTCATCCGGGGCAGCCCAGAGTATAAGGGTACGAAGGTTGACTATGTGTATATGAACTATGCATCGGAAGACCAAGACGTCATCAAGTCGTACGGCGGTGAGAATAAGAAGTTTCTGCAAGAGACAAGCAAGAAGTACGACCCAGAAGGCCTATTCCAGAAGGGCGTGCCCGGTGGCTGGAAGCTGTTCACCTGAGGTGTTAGTATTATCGTAGTTAGTGACGCTCAGGGTATTTTACACATAGCGAGCCTCGGAAGGGAATGCAGGCTAGGTGAGTCTGTCACATCTGTCATATGTGTTCATCGTCCGGGACTTCGACCTAAAGTATTGGCGACGGACGGCTCTTTAGGCTTGAGCTTATCATCCTACCGAAGCTCTCTTTGAAAATTGAAATCTAAGGATCCTGTCCGAGGAATTACACTTACCTATATACACTATCATTAAATCTAGACATGATCCTCGTATACTTGGAAGTTGAAGTCAAGTGGGCCTTTGCGGTATTAAATAGTATCATGGTACTAAACGTCCTGCAGTTAATACACTTACTAGCAACTCACGTACTCCTGCTGCCATTATTAGTCAGGTACACCAGGCTTCTAACTGAGTTTCGCCAGGAGATGGGTTGAATACATCACAACATGGCCATTACCACTAGGTATGAGTATTTCAATATCAGCCCGGACAGCCTTACAGTCATGGATCGTAAAAGGTAATATCGAAATAAGCTGTGGGGGAATAAGAGGTAGGTAGCTATGATTCCTAAAGCCGGCGAGCTCCTTGCCGACCTCACTACGCGCCCGCCAATGAATGCATAGGCCAGGAATAATTATAAAAATGTGGTAACAATTTATCTACAATCAAAAAAAATTCATCTAGAACAAATTCAATTATGGCATGAAATATNAAAAAACTTAGAATTCGCGTTAGAAAGCAGACGACACAGACGGAAGCAAGGTTATGAATGAAGTTGGGGATGAAAATAAAAGACCTAAGTAACATCGCTACGACCCCGCCAGAACTGACTGAGCTTTGGAGGGGAGAGCTAGGCCATCCGGCCGTCAACTACATAACCAATCGAGAGCCAAAAAGCATACGAACTCGTCGTACACTAACGAGGCGTCTACTTACGAGGTTTTTAATTGAAGTTTCTAGGATTTCTCGCTTCTACTTTTGGCGCAGCCCATCTCCGCCCTGGCGGGGTATATGCGTGTATGAGAGAAAGGGAAAGAGAGAAATCGTTTCGGGATCGGGTGTTGTCCGGGCGAAGATGGCGTCGAAACCAGATCATCTAGAAAGAACGGCGACAGAGCCGCGAGACAAGGCAGGTGTTCTTCCTCCCCCATTAATTGCTTACATGAGTAGGCTAAGATGATGTCTAGAAGTAACACAGCCTAACATTTACGTAGTCACTTAACACCGTCATCCTCCAACACATTGAGCAGATCAATGACACGACGCGCATCTTCCGCTTAGGGATCCCGCGAGGCTCCCCTCCCTTTCGCGTATGTCCCGCTCACTTACTTAAGTCACCATGTGGTGATTCTTATTTATCCATTCCGCCAGCTCAGTGAGTTGAGCAATCTGGACTCGTTGTACCTACTATACCTACTGTGCTACGCTTCCGTCGTACGGAAAGCCTTAGGTAGTCGGCAACTATCTTATTGAGACATGATGCATGGCCACAGACTACCCATCTAGTCCAGCCTAGCTAACAACGGAAACGCAGTTCTTACCGGGCCAATGGCTCGACGTGTACGTCCCGGGCGTCGAGGAAGCCGGCGGCTTCACAATTACATCAGCGCC